>JASANE010007798.1:0-31697 GCA_030248225.1 Trileptium ribeirensis
ATGGAAGATTGGGGAAACAGTAAAGTTATGGGGAACGACAAAGTCGGAGAAATAGTAAAGTAAAAACGGGAAATTTTGTGAAATGGAAAACTTAAGTAACTGGAAAGTGTTCGAAAGTGGGAAACATAAAGATGAGAAATGTTGGAGAGACAGTCACATGGTTAAGAAATGAAACACCCTTGAAAAAAGAAATATCGGGAAATAGAAAACATGAAACCGGGAAAGTTTGGAAACGAAAAGATAGTTAAGTTTTTTGAAGAACTGACCGAGGACCAAAGCTGACCAAGACTGACCAAAGACTGAAGCTAGTTAAGTTTTGAAGAACAACAAGTGAAGTTTAACATGAAATGAAAAAATGCCGGAAAACAAGACATTTGGGAAACCCGGAACTCCGGAATCGGGAGAGTCTTGCAAATCCAGAAACTAGAAGCTGTTGAAGAAACAGTAATGTCAGGATACAGTAAAACGTTGGCAAAGGGGTTGTTAGGGAATCGGAAATATGTTGGCATGTCAGGAAGCTGCAAAATGTCAAGAAAGAGTAAAGTTAGAAAACGGGAAGACCTGGTAAACGGAAAACTTGGAAAACGGGAAAATGTTTAGAAATTGGAAATATAAAACTGAAAAATGTTTGGGAAGCCATACATTTGGGAAACGTAATGATGTTGAGAAACGATAAAAGTTGGGCGCCACAAACCTTGAAAATGTTGACATATGGGAAACTCATTAGTCGAAAAACTGATAAATGTATAAAAACGATAAATTTTGGAAATACGAAACACTTGGAAGGTTAAGGTTTGGAGATCTCGAAAAAAGAAAATTTATGAAAACTCCTAAAGATGCAAATACGAAAAAAGGTTGGAAAACACTAGAGTAGGAAAAGGGAAATATGGGGAAGTGGAAAATAGAAAAATGTCGGGAAATGAGACTCATAGAAAGCAGAAAAGTGCTGGAAAATAGTAAACTCTATATATGGGAAATGTTTGGTAATGTGAATTTTGGAAACCAGGATGCTTGTGCACTAGAAAACATGAGATATGCTGAGAACCGGGAACTTACTCATCGAAAAACTGATAAATATTGATAAACGAGGAACCCAGCAAAAGAAACATGTTGCGAAATAGAGAACAGAATTTTGGATTAACGGGCACGACGTAGAGAAACAGGAAAACTTTGGGAACGGGGATATAGGAAAATCCTGGAGAACAAAAGATTAGGGAGACGTAAAAATAATTTGAGAAACGGTAAATGTTGGAACGTATGAATTTGAAAACTACTGGGAAACGAGAAACTTGGGAATATGGAATTTGTTCGAATATGGAAACACGAAATTGGCAAATGCTAAGAAGTCGAGATTGGGGAAGCGCAACAGAAATAGGAATCCGGATACTCTAGAAATAAAAATGCAGGGAAACAAAAACTAGAAACTTTTTTGAAACCGTAAACTAGTTAAATGGGGGAAACGAAAATGGAAAAAATGTTGCAAACCATGTAAATTGAGAATTGGTAACTTTAGAAATTGAGAAAATTTTGAGAATCAGGAAACCGAAGAATGTTGTAAGTAAACGAGAAAACGTTAGAAAACCAGAAAATAGATGTAAGGGGAGCCTAGAAAATGGATGAGTATGGAAACAAAAAACTATACAAAAAATAAATCTTGACAAACGGAAAACTTGAGAAACAAGGAAATGCTGATAAGCGAGAAACTAGAAAATCGTCGGATTTAGTAAAGTGAGAAACCAACAGAGGTGTTAAAACACATAAGTGTTCCCATATGGAAAAATGTTAGAAGTTATACATTAAGTAACCAGAAAATTTTGTAAAAAAACTCTTGAAGTGTTTGGAAGTAGAAATCTACGTTAGGAAATTTTTGGAAACGGAATACTGGTAACTGGGGATTACGAGAAATAGGAAATGTTGAACAACAGGGAAGTTGCGATACCGAACACTGGGAGAACAGAGAAATGTTGAAATTCGAGATGCTGGAAAAGAAAACAGTGGGAAACACTAAACTAGGGAAATGGGAAAATATTAGAAAAGGCTATATTAGCGAAACGGCGAAGTATTGAGAAAAGAAAATATAGAGCTGTGAGAAATTGGAAAATGTGGAAAGAAGTAAGGTAGGAAACGGAAAATATTGAAAAACAGGGAAATGTTCGGACGCGGAAACATAAAACTAGAAAATTTTGAGAAGCCAAACACTTGGGAAACAAAACAGTGTTAAGAAACGCAAAAGTTGGATACCAAGAAACTTTAATAATGTGAGGAACCCAGAGAATTATTAATCGGAAAATGAATAAATTAAAAACGTGCAATTCAGGAAATGTTGGATATTGGCAACTTAAACTAGGATATTGGATAAATGCGTAGCAACGGGTAAAGTAAAATATGGGAAACTGTAAACTTATACGGCTAAATGCTGGAAACGAGAGATTATTGTATAAGCAGGAAAATACTGGCTAACAGGAAAAGGTCATAAAATGAGAAACTAGAAAAGGTTCTTGAAACAGCAATGTGGGGTAACGTTAAACGTTGCTAAATGAAAAATTTTCGAAACGGGAAGATGTTTGGAAATGGGAAACATGAAACTCGAAAATATATGGAAGTCAGATACTTGAAAAACGGCTAACTGTTTGGAAACCAGAAATACTATAGGAATGGGAAACACTGGTAAATAAAAACAGGAAAATTTTTCGAAACGGAAAACCAGTTATATGTGTAATGCGAGATTCCAAAAATGTTGAAATCAGGAACTTTTGGTAGCGGAACATTGGGAAACACTAAACTAGAAAACGGAAAATGCGAAGATGTTCGAAACAGGAGAGTGTGAAAAAATGAAACATGAAAACAGGAAAATTTCAGAAGACGGGAAACTCTTGAAACAAGAAACGTTAGAGAATGTGCACCTTTGGGCGACGACGACAAAGTTGGGTGACGAAACTTGGGATATATTCTAAAACGGTAACAGGTTAATTAGGATATGGAAAAAATATCGGAATTTTTTAGCCAAGCTACCCTCCCTACATATTTCTTGGTTGAGCGGCGTACCTTTTTCCATCCCTGTATTAAATACATATATATGTATATCATTATATATACATATACACAATTTCGGCTCAGTGGGGTAGCGGAAAATTGTCTCGACTAGGGGTTGGTCCTCAGGTTGGAGGGAGGCAGGTCGTCAGATAGGCAAATTTCTGAAATTTTTAACTCAAAATTTTCCCCGATTTTTGCCAATTTGCAACAAATTTTTCCTAATTTCCCATATTTTTATTACCAACTTCAGTCCATTTTTTACCACCCTACAGCATATTTTTAGCAATTTTCGCTGATGTATTGTCATAGGGGGCATGTGCGAGATGTGGGGTGGGGAAGGAGGGGGTGCAGAGCCTTAAGAGAAAGGGAGAAGGTAAATTTGGTTGGAGGGATGTCCTACCATTAGAGGGTAGTGCAGAGCCGCCGTTAGCACCCCCCTACCCCCCCTAGGGGGGCCTCGCCCCTTGCAGGGGCCTCGCGCCTTACAGGGGCCTCATCTCATGGCCTCTGGGTGAAAAGTTGAAAAAGTTGGGAGCCGCAGCACAACCTCAAGCACCTTTCGCAAAGTAAATGTACACGATATACAAAGGTAACCTCAGAGTTTAGAAGCCTAATCGTGAGTATGATTTTAACCGTTCCGTGGTTCAAAGTTAGTGTTTTTACTGGGCGCCTGTTTCACGGACATACACGAAAATTTATTTAGGTCAGCGTCTATGCAACTAATGTATAGCATTTGGTGTGAAATAAACTAGTAGAGGCCTTGAGACCCCTGGTTATATTCCGGTGTTATCTACGTGATAAGTCTTGACGGTTAAAATAAATATTAGTATTAGTAATTTTGTTATAATTTAGGCATAATAATATTAAATTTTGATATATGAAATATGTGTTCGTGAAATGAAATTATGGTATTCGAAAGTGGTGCTTCAAAGCGCAAACGTACAAAGGAGCAGGCTATAAGGATGCTTTTAAAATATTGCAAAGACTGTTTATAAAATTATGATCATGCATACTATCTTAATTTAAGGAACAGCTCTCAAATTTAAGGGTACACGGTCTTTGCAAATTTTTAGAGTATAATGTCTTAAGGTAAGTGTATTGGAAAACGATTACATTAGTTAAGAAATGTGATAGGGGCCTCGCAGCCTGCTGGGGGGCCTCGCAGCCTGCTGGGGGGGGGGGCTCGCAGCCTGCTGGGGGGGGGGGGGGGCTCGCAGCCTGATGGGGGGGCCTCGGACATCCTAGCGGCGGCCCTGGGGTAGTGTCTTACTCCCCTATTGAAACATGTGATATATACTATTATATATTTAAAAATATATGCATATAAAGGCTAGACTGCCGTAAAATTGCCCCGTTTGTCATAACTGTCAAGATTGCCGTAAATGACCCGATTGGGGCATGTTTTCACCGTGCGGGAAGCGTTGGTAAAAACAGGGTTCGGTGTTTCACCATACGGAATGGGGTTTTACTGTATAAAGCCGGAAACGCGATTATTTTTTAAGGAAGGAGGGTGACCACAACGCGCTTGCAGGCCCAAAACATTTTTTCAAGCCAGTCTGCTTACGAAACAGTTTGCAGACATATTTTGAGGCGGGCGGTGATACTCTCCTGCCCTAAATATTTCTGGGCGAAACGGCGCAGCTTGTGCTACCCCCGGTGGAACTACTCTTGTATTATATACATGTGTATGTATATCATATATACATATATACTACTATATATATTTAAATAATTATATGTAAATGCACGACTGCAGTATTCGATTTTCTAACTGTAACGATTGTTGCAACTGGCACGATTGTCGCAACCGGCCCAATTATAGTTACAACAATAAAGCTATACCAACTATATAGCTGAAAGTACCATCAGAACATCAGATAGTGAGCCGAACTCACCGTGGACAATGGCAGCCAAACATTTTAAATTTTCTTAAAAAAATTTAGTGTACCGCTGACCTTTTTAAACGAATATTTCTAAAAAAAATCCCCACATGGGATGGGATCGCCACGAAAAAATTTTGATTTACACCTATCCCGATGATGATACCCACTGGTATCCGCATCTCTGTGACAAGCCTGTACTATAAACACATAAATACATTAGTAAACTGTCCCGAGATTCTTCGATTTTCAAGCCGTGACAAACGGAAACCTCATAAGCAAAAGATTTTGGTGAAATTTCAAATATTCAAATTGAACCCCAATTACAAAACAACATGATTAAGCTCACTTACATTTGACATTGAATTTAATATCTGGTTTAGCAATTTAACTGTTAGTCTCCAGTGTTACCAAACTTGGGCAGCGAGTGTTGCGGTGAGTTCTGAATTGCAGCGATGCGTTGTTATATTCGAATGCGCGTGAGTTGTTAATCGCTCCTTTTATTAACGTTCTTAACAAACCGAGCAAAAACTCTTAGATAGCTCAGTGATCAGCATACACCACGAGCAACCGCACAGTCCCGGTTCAGTACCCGGTGCCCGCATGAGATTGTCAAAAACATTGCACCACATACGAATGAATTCAGGCATTAAAGAATTATATTTCAGTAACGTATAAACTTCATCTTCTAGCACTGATACGGTCGCGAGATTAATAGTAGACTTATTTCAAGATTATATCCAATAAATACATCGCGTCTGTTACTTAATTAAATAACATTGAAATATAAAGTAGAGTGGTTTAAATAGAGATATCAAACTCACTTAATCCATCTATAAGATGAATCTACATTAACAGTAGCTAAAATCAATCACGCTGAATTGTAGTGTTTAGAATGTTTTTAAACACTATACTGCTATTGTGTTCCTACTGATTAGTTTGTAAAAGCAAATACAAACAAGCTGCAGTCGGATTCTAAATTACCTGCTAAGTCCAGCCTACGTCTTACATAAAAATTTTGTAAACCATGAAACACAATGACGCATGAGAGAACAACTGCACACCGTAGCTGGCTTACTGCTGTCAGTCAACTGTCGTTTAACTAATAGCTGTAAGCAATTGGTTGCTTCTCTGCGTAATATTTGAAACGCTCCTATTCTTAACCAAATTTAGGTGATAACGCCAAATATTTTTGGCGTAGATTTAGGCTTGGAAATGGGGTTGGTCGTCAACTTCTTTCAACCGGAATGATATACAGATGAATTCTTTGTGGATATATGTCTTACTTCGAAAGTTATGACAGGATACATAGGAACCTTTCCGAATTTGTGACTGACAAGCTCTACAAGTGTTGCAAGAAGAACTGCGTTTTACCTGTGCAAATATATACTACCTACAAATAACGAGATAAGTTGTCTTAAACCAAAAAATGACATTAATTTCTTCATTAAAAATGACATCGATGCTTCGATTTCCTTCGTTTGGCACACAGTATCTGTAAATAAACGCCTGTCAATTGTTCCCTACATATTTTCTTACGTTGAAAAGCTATCGGAACCAAAATTGTACAAAAATAAGTCACGATATCACCAACTAGTTTCATGTTGAGTTTTAATGCCTATTGTAGCTTTGTCGCTCATTATGCGGGATTCACGTTATAATGTCCCCAACAGTTGGAACTTTTGTCCCCCTGTAGTGTAGACTATACCGTAAAGACGGTGACAGTGACACCCACACCATATAACAAAATATGAGGGTGTCGGGCACACCCCTAGATACCTCATTTTGGCAATGTAGTATTTCGGTGTTTTATGCTTGCCAATGCGGTGTTTCTAGGGTATCCTGTAGGTCTTACGTAAAATGACCCCACGGCGTGGCGGGAACCCTCAGCAAAACGAAAAAGCAACGACGGATCATTGACACCGTCTGAAATTAGCCAAACTATTAGCTAGCTTTGTTTGAAATTTATTTGAAACTTTATTCAAAAACACAGGGGTGTCTAAGACACCCTGTAGTCTAGGATGTGCCGGCCACTGTGTGGGGTACATAAGTTCCAAGTGGTGGAGACATTATAAACTGAATCCCGCATTATTTGAGAATGAAATGAGTACTGCAGATAGGTATAATTAGCAGGGTGCTACGCTGTATAAATATTTAACACAAATCACTTTTACTCATTATAAAGTTTCAAATTAAAGTATTTTGTACTTTTTACTTTTTACAATTTACTTTTTACCCTATATTTTATCTTTTGAAGTTTGTAGTTTTTTTACTGTTTAGTTGGTTATTTGAGAGCGCTTAAATGTGGGACGAATACTGTACATACCTACGTGAGGTTTCATATGATAGGAAAATTAGAGCCAATTTGGTTCAAACATAATAATTTTAGAACAAAATAAACTAAACGAGAGATTATTCTGGCTGCTACAGAGAATAGTTAAACCCCAGCTCGGTTGAATACATGCAAATACATTTTCAGCATTGTGATGAAGCTTACTCGTGTGATTATGACAAAATTCATCTACATCCAGCGACCCTATCCGTAGTTATAATTATTTCAATAATATTACTGCGTGTAATATCTAACATAGATGACTTTCCGCAATCCAAAAATCATGTAAACAGAACCATCAATCTTGCATTTTTCACTTTTATATTAGTTTTAGATTTGTTGTAATTTTGTGAAAATAAAATATATATTTTATCTTATCTTCTGGAAGTAGTTTACACTTCATGTGGTACGAAATTCATCTAGAATCTATTACAACTTATGAACTATTTGCTCAAGGCAGCTGCCAGAAAAAGCTCCTACAGTTAACGGGTGCAGTTGCCTATTAAAGTATATAATCCCAACTCGAATTATCAATATCTAATACGAAAGATTTCATAATGATGGAAAGGTATTGGTTTTATTCAATCATACAAAAGACCTTACAAGTAAGTATATCTAATGTCGACACGTCGAAGCAATCTGGGCAATCTTCATATAAGTACGTGGTTATTAGTACAAGACTTGGGTCCCTGTTGCTACGGCCGTCACTAGATTAGATGTATTATTTAAATTTAAAACAATTCCCGGCTGCCATGGATGTTGTCACACAGTGCCCCTCACCCTTCTATACAGAGAAAATATAATTAATATTAAATGTCGACACTTTTACAACTGTAGCAAATTACAATCAATCGCTGTCCACTTGCGGAACAAGCTCCTACAGTTAACGGGTGCAGTTGCCTATTAAAGTAT
Organism: Trileptium ribeirensis; assembly: GCA_030248225.1. Taxonomy (NCBI): domain Eukaryota; kingdom Metazoa; phylum Nematoda; class Enoplea; order Enoplida; family Thoracostomopsidae; genus Trileptium; species Trileptium ribeirensis. The sequence continues at coordinate 8,158 of JASANE010007798.1, forward strand.
ATAATCCCAACTCGAATTATCAATATCTAATGCGAAAGATTTCATAATGATGGAAAGGTATTGGTTTTATTCAATCATACAAAAGACCTTATAAGTAAGTATATCTAATGTCGACACGTCGAAGCAATCTGGGCAATCTTCATATAAGTACGTGGTTATTAGTACAAGACTTGGGTCCCTGTTGCTACGGCCGTCACTAGATTAGATGTATTATTTAAATTTAAAACAATTCCCGGCTGCCATGGATGTTGTCACACAGTGCCCCTCACCCTTCTATACAGAGAAAATATAATTAATATTAAATGTCGACACTTTTACAACTGTAGCAAATTACAATCAATCGCTGTCCACTTGCGGAACAATGTTATAAAGGCAACCGCCTCAACAGAAGCTCTAAATAATACTATCAGCGAATCAACCTAACACATATACAAAGAGGTATCTCAGAGTACAAAGTAGGGTTGCTTCTTAATTTAACACAGGCTGTACTCTTCCAAACACAAAATTATCAATTGAGTCCCTGCCTTCTCAATAGAAACCAGCCTAGCCGTTAAAGTAATTATTTTTTTGGCCAAATGCTAATTTGTGACTCGTTATATAATATGTATACATAGTATTCTGGCTTTGTGAGAATATATCAGATGAAAACGAAAATAAAAACAAATGACATTAATACACATATCCCTATTCAAAGCCTATCATTCCTCGTCAATGACAAGATGCCCAGGCACCGGGTGCAAACTCGATTTCCAACGGACTACGCCGGGCCAGGCCGAAATTTTGCAGTTGCTGGCCGAGCTAAAACGGAACGACACGAATTCCCGACGGATAGCGCCGGGCTGAGACAAATTCGGGCTCGGTCTCACTCTCTAATTGGTGAGGGCTTTGTCCCCTGTGCCTCCCTGTCTACGCTGCTATTTCTAGCATGACCATCAACAACATTGGGAGTAACGTTGACTTCGTTGCAGTTAAACAAGAAGTTGCGAACGAGTTAGTGTACGAGAGCGAGAACATTACTCACAATTATCCTAAAGTGAAATTCCCTTTACATATCCTGGTATGTAAAATTTTGAGCTTATTCTGCACTGATGCAAGCATAAAATTTGTTACGCTATCCATGATCAGGCCTGCGGCTAGCCTAAGTGATGCCCCCAAACCGTGTCAGTGAGGCCACACAAACCGTGTCAGTGAGGCCCGGTATAATACAATTTCGCCATCATTGTAGCAAGGAGTGAGGCCCACCTCTAGTCATAGGCTTGGGCTTAGGGGGCCCTATCCACGACACTGCTCGTGAGCCAAAATTACGTGCAATACTCTCTGTGTAACTCAGCTCATTTAGTAATTCACAGCGCATTATGTTTTCATGAACAAATTTTAAAATTACGTCCGCGTTGGTTCATAAGATACAACACTGTGGATATTATTCTGGCTTTTTTGACTAATAAGGTGCCACCGAAATAATTGATTTTGCCTGGAATTCACTTTGCAAAGACGAGAACATCTAATTTATTCAGTAGCGGGCTTTTCGTTCTGGTAAACTAAAATTAAAATCGTGTCCGCGTTCGTTCATAAGATGCACTGTGGATATTGTTCTGGCTTTTTTGACTAATAAGGTATCCCCGAAAGGATTGATGTTGCCTGAAATTCACTTGCAATCACGAGAACATCCAATTTATTTAGTAGCGGGCTTTTCGTTCTGCTAAGCAAAAATTAAAATGGTGTCCGCCTAGGTTCATAAGATACAGTGGGGATATTATTCTAACTTTTTGACCAATAAGGTATCCCCGAAACGATTTATGTTGCCAGGAATTCACTTTGAAATGACGAGAACATCCCATTTATTCGGTAGCGGGATCTTCGTTCTGCAAACCTATAAAATTCATTTTCGCTTCAATCTAAACAACAGATAATTCCGTTCAAACTATCGACAAGCAAAGAATACCAATGAAGCGATATTAATCAAGTTTGTATACCATAAAAATCAATATTAAGCTTGTCACTTTTGTTTTTCAACCATCGGTGCAGTAGTGATACTTTCATCAAAATTGTAATATTTTTTTAATTGTAACATAATATCAGCACTAACTGAACTTGGTAGTCATAGAACTATAATTTATATTTAAATAAATCAAACCCAAAGTTTTCCGGTCTTTGCCAAATTACACTGTTATTTTACTTCACAAATATCATATTTAACTAATTTTAGAATTTGTGACGTCTGCTTGCACATTAACAGCAATTCTGTTTTTCATTAATTGCAACAAAATATTTGTCTACAGATCCTACTAAATTTGTACATTATAGGTACCAAAACAGAACCTTATCATACATGGTCTAGGTCCGAGATCACAAGAGATAGCCGGTCTTGTGGGTGGCCGTGTGGGGTGGGGTGCGTGATGCGAAATATCTATGAGTTATAAGCACCTGCGGTGGCTCCAAGTGGGGTCCGGTGACCTGTCAGGGTGATATCCGAGCGCTCCAGGTATGGGTGGGCCGGAATCAGGGTGTAACTCCCCGTACCTCTTATGAGCATGTATGAACCATATATTAACCACAAGTAATAATTTTGCGAAAAATAATAAGCATAAGCAAGTATTGAAATAAACATTTGAATTTATGGAGGTTTCACAAAATAATGAGTGCAAAAAGTTGGCATTTTTGTCTTTAACAACCGTTTGCCAGAAACTAAAATCTCTAATAGACGGTTATATGATATTTTGGTTTCTTGAAAATAGCTAGCTTGTTTAACATGTAGCTATTAGATGGCTTGTTTGATATTTAAATCTCTAACAGATAGCTGTAAAGAGATTTTAGTCATATAGATAGTAATAAATACATAAATCTCTAACAGCTAGCAAGTGAAAATTTTGCATGGCCAACGGAGATTCCTCAAATAACGGACGGACGCACCAATATCAAGTTCGAGGAGGGGACTAATATCAAGCTGGAGGGGCACTAATATCAAACTAAAGCGGAGACCAATATCAAGCTGGACGGGCCACCAATATCAAATTGGAAAGGGCACCAATATCAGTAATGACCTTGCTGTATGTGAGTGTGATTTTAGTAATGGCTAGCTGTTGAAAACGTATGTCTCTTACAGCCAGCTGTAACATACAAAAATCTCTTACAGCCAGCCGTTAAATATTTGAAATTCTAATGAATAGCTGTTAAAGATTTTTGTATTTTACAACTGGCTGTAAGAGACAAAAGTTTCTTATAGACAGCCATAGAGACAAAAATCTGTTATGACCAGCTGCAAGAAATTTAAGTCTCTAACAGCTAGCTGTTAGAGATTTCTGTATTTATTCGCTATCTATATAAGACTAAAATCTCTTACAGCTATCTGTTAGAGATTTAAATATCAAACAAGCCGTCATTAAAGACAAAAATCTCTAGCACCCGTTTTCAAAAAACTAAAATATCATATAATCATCCATTAGAGATTTTAGTTTCATGCAAACGGCTGTTATAGACCAAACTGCCCGCTTTTTGTACTAATTATTCTGTGAAACCTACATTACATTTCTTTAATATAATTTTGCCACACTGAAGTGTATTGACTGTTCTATAGTTTGAAATGAGTGCTAGCTATTTTGTTAAAGGGTTCCAATTCAGTATACTTTTCTATATATTTTTCGAATACTCTAAAGCATGTTCGGGCACTGTGAATTAAAAATTGTCCGAACTGTCATAAAATGTTTAAGAATTAATTTCTCAATGTAGTTCGCTATAATTTTGGGTCGAAATCAGTTGAATTGTCCTGTTGCCAAAATACAGAATAAAAGATATAACCCACAATTTTCCTTCTGATATTATGATCCTAGCAACCTATATGCGATGTCAATATCGCATGTTGATATGGAACTATTTACCTATCTCACTCGTATATTCAGCGAATTTAAGAACTTTTAAAAATTAGTTAACAAAGACACAAACTTAAATCGATATCTCTACTATAACCGGAACATAGGTTATATGTAAGAGTACAACTCGTCCTCTTTTCTAACCTTTTTATTGAATATTATTGGTTGCTGCATATTAACACTTTTAATTTATTATCGACTAAATTTTTGTGCCATGTATATCTGTATGCGCGTAATCTTGATGTTCAGTTAACTTTGACTTTGACTTCGAATTCTCAAACATTTATAGCAACAGTTTTATTGCCATTCGGCTCGTGATCGGTGATGTATTTAACCGTTTAGTTCACGAATTAGATCGGTTTTCAGTCGACGTTGAACAAACTGTTGTCGAAGCGATGACTGCAACCCGAGCACCCTGCGCTCGAGTTGTACTGGTCAGTTGCTGAGCTATGACGAAGTTGTTGCATAGATCCTTAGGACTGCTCAGAAGGCGCGGGAATACAACACGCAACCAAACGCACACTGCTCAACGAACTGAGTTATTGCACTACATTGGACTGTATTAAATTGCACCAGAGCAACTACATTAGTTAAAGGGTTAAGCTTGTCGGCGAAGCATGCCTGCCGTAGCATCTATATATAACGTAGAGAACGCAGCATATAAAAACTGTTGTTGCTAGTGGAGAACTGCGATTGTTGTGTGTAAGTGTCACTTAAAATTATAATTAACGATGCCCCCAGTATATTATGTGTTGTTTTGCGTTAAATATCGTAATCTTTTTCACGAATAAGTTTGAACCTGATAAAAACAAACTCTTGATAGGTAGGTCATCAGCGGATGATAATTCTGAAACATATATTAGTTACAATTCAGACATTTACCTAAGTTTACGCATGCAACAAATGCTTCAACAAAAAACTGCATTTTGATCACAACTCAGAATCGTTTTTTGGCAAAATAGTTACCATGAAAGATAACGCTCTAATACAAATTAGTTACTTTGGTAATTATCATAATTCTTCCACCGGTCATCTGTGTTTTTCCGGAAATGTCCAGGTTCAGCAATTGGACGGCAACACAGCTCGAATACAAGTTCCCACGGATGTTTCGGATTAGCATCAACGTCATCAACAGTGTACGTATGACAGCCCTATAAACCGGTCTAACACAAATTATTTCTACAATCTGCATTCGAATGCAATGCTTATGAAAGAAATTGTGTACAATAGTGTACATTAGCGCTATGGATTTCGGTTAAATTCGCCGTAAAATGTGTAATTTAATGACAAGCTGACAAAACGGATGACCTTACAAAACTGACAATAGGTCTAAGAAAGTTATAATCCGGGTATATACGCATTAGACTGTCCCAGAGACTAATAAAAAGCACCTCTCCTTGAAAAATGCATAATAATCAGTCCGTTTTTGGTAATAGGCAAGTCATACTTGCCGAAGCATCGGATAATGGGGCTGCCCCCTGATGCGTCTGATACGCCCTCCGAGGCGCTAGGCTACCCTCAGACGGTTCACCCTCCTCTGGTGCTGCCCTTTCCCCCTCCCTGTCCACATGCGCGCGGAAAATTTTAACGCGATGACGTAAAAATGGATTAAAATTAGCATAAATGTAGGTAAAATCGTAAAAATGGGTCGTCGACCGGGGGAGGTCGTCAAATTTTTCAATCCTCCCTGACACCTCAGAGCGCCAAGCATCTATGACGTAAGTATGACGCGCCTCAAGGTTTAGCTGGCTATATCGCAAAACAATCCTTTGTGGGTAACCCCTCTGTAAGCAGGTACGGAATTGACGTATTATATTGGTCAATCGCTTGCTTTTTAGCTACGAGATCACGGGAAAAATTAAAATTTTGTCACAATCGACTACTTTTAGCTTCTCGCTGGATATACACATTACGTTAAAAAACTGACAAATATATTATTGTCTACTATTTCGTCTTTCCCAAGAATTCTCACATAGAACCGTTTCCAAAATTTGCTATACCATGATTTTTGACATGTTTCTCGCTGCCTAGGATTACCCATCGTTCTAGTTGTTTTCACGCTAATCATAGAGTTTCTGCTTCGACAGTAAAAATTTAAACCATGATTACCTCTTTCAAATGCTGATATGTTTTGTACAACAGCTGATCGTTACGTCCTTCAAATATTGTATCAAAATCACAAAGTTGGACGACAAATGGATTTTCATAAGCACGTGGTAGTTCCCAGTCTGAGTGAACCATCCAAGTCGTCATGCTCGGTGTAAATTCTCGACCTGACACCACGTTTTGATCATGCTGACCGTCGAGAAGCTTTAATGATTTATTGTACAGTTTTATTTACAGGCGCAATGTATTAATCTGGCACAGTTAAACATTGCAATGCCCTTGGCACGGCAGCTAGAATGCGTTTGTAGTACGTATCACTAATAGTCTCGTATATCAAAAATATTCTTAATATCTGTTCGGGAACAATTTGGTTTGACATAAACAAATCTTTCCATTAGTTGACCATCGCTCGTGATCGCAAATAAAACCCACCAAATTCATCTTCGACATATCTTTTTAGAAAAAAGCGTTAAATCTCCTTGGAGCGGTCCGAAAACAAAACGCCTTCATTTTAATCTTACAGCGGCGTTTTTCTTATGGTTATATCAGCCAAAACACATAACTGAAAAATGACATTGTTACTCAGAAAACAAGGGCAAACTGATAATACTGCCCAAGAGTGATTTGTTGTCAAGTAAGTCCTAAAATTGATACACTCGCAGCACCATCGATTTACCAATGAAATGGCTTGAAATATATTGTTTGAATTAATGGCCATGTCTACATTCCCTTGACGCACTGAGATTTAACCAAAGAAACATATACGTGTTGTTAGAAAATGCCATACCTTTGTATTCGAATGGTAATGCATATTGTGACGATTTAGGTAAAAAGTGGTGTTGTGTCCGCCGCAATGGGCGAGCAGCTATTGAATAGTTAGCTGCGCGAATGTGCAGGAATGTTCCCGAATATGTTGTCACAAAGCTGTGTGATGTTTCTAGAAGTTTCTAGATCTACTGTTGAAAGTATACAAGTGCTTGCGTGTCGACCTGCAGCAGATGCCTATTGCACTGGTCCAAGCTGGTGATTCCCGCGAGTCTTTCACCGTAAGCACCTGAACTGCTGCTATTGGGGCATTTTGGGATGCAGCGAATGAAGCAATTTACAGGCCAAGCATCGATCAAGATATCGAGAGCACGTGTCGACAATGTACGACCTGTGCCGAATACTAAGAACAATCCGCAAAGCCAGCGGTCCATCCATGGATTTTGCCGGAGATGTCATAGCGTCGACTAAGTCTGGATCACGCCATCAACTTCCTGGTATCAATCTAGCTATTCCTGATTGACTCCTACTCCGAGTACCCGTGCATCCACGCTACACAGGCGATCACGTCTAGAGCGACTGTCGACCTGTTGGAAGGCAACTTCTTGCATTACGGCTATCCGCATGCGCTGTTGAGGAAGGCAAGTCTTGCACCGAAGAAAGCGCTGAACGAGTTTCCTATTCACTACCAAAGAACGCCTACCGGAAGCGGATACTCTCTCCAAGCGAGCTGCTAAACTCACGACAGATCCACGACAAGATCGACATGCTGCTGTCGCCACCAGCACATGTGGCTCAAGGCAAACAGGTTAAAGAAACAACCAAGTCTCAGTAACGGCAGGTTTCAAAGCTTACGCATGTCTGCGCTGTAGTAGATCCCGTATACGTGAAGTACTAAGGACCAATCCAAGAACGTAAGCCACGTTGGATCCCTGAAATCGTGAAAATGTGACTGGGAAGTCGAAGCGTAAATGTGAAGGTTTTTTCATGTGGACCAACCTGGTGCCAACACGTGGAACAAATACGTCATCGCTACGCATCAGAAGATCGCGAGCCGGGTGACGGACTACGATAAGAAGTGCAGCCACATAAACCGGATCCTACAATCACCGTTCCAATAAGTCAAAACGGAACAGACAGAATCCCCACCGCGCTAACGCAAGGACAAAAAGAAGCGGAACGCTGACAACAGCGGGTTGGGTGGACTGCGACAATCGAACCGCCCAACCAAGCTGCCCTAGCGCCTCGGCTATCCGCTGTCACGCCTAGAGGGTAAACCCTCAGGCCCGGTTGGAGGTGTTGTGGTGAGCGCAATCGACGATCTGCTATTGATTAATTAGCTACGCGCATGTGCAGGAATGTTCGCGAATATGTTGTAATGATGTTGTGTATTTTTTCTAGAAGTTTCTAGATGTACTGTTGAAAAGTATATAAGTACTTGCGTGTCAAAGGTATGCAGGAAAAGCATTTTAAGACTTTTTGCTATCCAACTGTTGTGTTATTCCTGTTAATAAATGTTATTTTATTACGCTGTGTGTCCAGATACAACAAGTTGTAAGGCGAGTTACGCATATATTTCTCATACCAAGAATGCATAAAGTTTAAAAAATATTGAAATAGAAACGCAGCCTAATGCTTGCAGAACCATGAGACTGCGGAAGAGCAGTGCTTTCGATTCGCGAAATGACAAATAGGTATCCCAGTATAGGCCAGATTACATAAGAGCCTAGGAATTTGAGCGTAATCCCACATTTAGTTTCGAATTTATTCCCGTTAAAACACGATGGCATTTCACTAAATTTTGCTTGGGTGCCTCTATAAACTTTTTAGAGTGCATTCGACGTTGATAATTTCTTATAATAATAACAGGCAATTAAAACACATCAATAGTGCCACAACTCGTACGTTAGTCTACGGCTTGATGTCTCACCTAGACATTATTTCACAAAGCTTTTCATGCCCACCGCTGGCGGTTGCCAGCAGTACGCATTACGTCGCGTATGATTTATTAACTGAATTGTTGTGTGCCGCATATTTCCACTGGCGTTGTTATTCGCTCGCTTTGCGAGGTTCGTTAAGACACCGATCAACGGCTCTTAGATAGTGTTAAATACAGGCCAGAATTTTCGTTGACCGGCTTATTGTTATTCTGGTCGGCTGGGTTTTGGCCAGTGTCGATAAGTATTGTAAACCTCTCTAAAATTCTGTAAATGTTTCAAAAAAAATTTTATTGCTTTCTTAAATGCTGTACGTTCCGGTACTGATGATGCACGGAATTTTATTGCTCATTTTAGATAATAAAATGTCACTCGTTTAATAATGTAAGGTATACTTCATTAATATGTATTCAATTTCTATACACAGTTACGCAAAAACTGCAATGCTCTTTACACATCCTGCATTTATATTACAGCATAACCGGTGCTTAATTTATCCCATCCGAATTTCTAAAAACATCTTACATGTTAGACCGATCCCTTTAGCGTCCATAGCTATAAAACTAGCCTCTAATGACTGTGAAATTTAGATAAATAAGATATTGCTCTACAGTTTGCAATTTCTGATTCGCCCTCAACGTGCACTAAAACTAAATCCTCGAAGTTTGTCGTATGCTATTGTCAATTGGTAAGGTGACTCCATTGGTCGGGTTCTAAAGTATTCCGATATGTCTACAACAGAACAATACAACGCAACCAACCGTATAAACTCGTAGCTGACAAAATGTAGAAAAAATAATGTAAACTCCAAAAACGCCATTTAAAAAAGCTTCGTTGCCGACAGAAATAGTAGCTCTTATCTTTTATCGTATTTACTGATATACAGAACAGAAACATCAAGGTATATACCTTGTGATGGAACTAAGCAGACGGGGCCCTATCTTGTGGCCAGTATGCAAGTATACTCCAAGATATCTGAGCGGTTCGTGCGCGTCGATCGTACTAAAACAACACAGGTACGAATCAGGACGCGGGCTTCAGTTTGTCACACACTTTACGATAAACGATCTATTTCAGAATTGAGGATTGCTGATTAGATTTAAAATTTTTTAACTTGGTATCCATAATATATGCTCTTTAATTTCAAACAACGGGCTGCATGAAATTCCGGAAACAAATATTTCATTTAAGTCATTCCATAATGTTTAGCGCTGATGTTCCTCATGTTTGGCAGGACTGGTATATTTGTAGGTTATGTAGGTTGTTGATTGTAGCTAGTTAAATCATGCATCTCCCGACATCGTTAGTGGCTGCTTGCGTTATATGTCATGTGTTTTTAGTTTTTACTGAATATTAAATAAAATATTTGCTACATAGTTGCCACTATAATCTTAAAAATTCCTATAATTCATAAATAAACTCGCCACGCCATTGCCATCTCCTGAGCCTGATCGGCACCGATTTCTTCCGTAAATCATAATCATCAAATCGCACCGATTCTCGATCGGACCACATCTGCCATGAGCGTCCGTTGCATCATTTTCCAAAATGGGACCGGCTGAAACAGCTTTGAATTTGTATTCAAAGTATTCCGAGTCGCCACACATTGCGCCGTTAACTGTTTGTAGACTTAAGTGAAACAGTAACGCTACGATGGCAACGAGCAATGATCTGTTGTGCAGAATATACCTAAAAAGTATATGTACTACATGGTCCCATAGAATGGCTTGACGAACACAAACAAGAGATTTGTTCAGCATCTTTCTCTGACTATCGCAATAACAGATATCCTCAACAAATCCTGGTGAAACAGCGCTTGTACACGCGCCACCGGCAGTGGGACTCTAAGTCTGTAGCCACGTTCGGATGTACACTCTAGTGGAATTTGTCTGAAGTTTTTATAGCAATAATGTAGTACAATCCAATGAACCGACGGATAGCCGGTTACGACCGGGTCAAATATAACGGGCTAATTCATGAATATACACTGGCGTTTTGTAAAAACTTAAGCGTATTTTCGAGGAATATTAAAGCATATTTGGATTGCCAAATCATATAATACAATAGATATCAAAATATAGTCAGTCATAGGATATGTTACCAAGTGTCTCCACCTGTATTTATGATTAGTCGTATTGCGTTACTAGCTGGAAAAATATTGTTGCGTGCGGCATATCAACTAAATCTTCAGTGTCATGATCTAAGCCAAAAGTATTCGCTCACTTCCTTATGACAAACGATAGCTAAATTAAAACAGTTATATTCAATCTATTATTAATGAAAATTGTGATTAATATTTATAATTTCAGTTAAAGTACTACCTGGGAGGGGTAAAAAAGAGCGCAAATTGCACACTCGGCTCGGTCCGGTTCAACGATAGTTTTACATGGCACCGACTAGTGCAGCTAGGGTAAGCTACATTAGAAGTTAGCTTAGCCTGGCACTTTTTATTTTTGGTTCCGCTCGTTAACAATTACTTAGCTCGGCTCGGAAAAATTGGACACTCATACGGAATGTGACGACCGCGGATGTATATCTGGATACATAATTGCTGCTATCTAACAATTGTGACAACCTTGTGGGCTCTCTGAGATATCAACATTCATAAAGCCATGGTTAGGCTTGGGGATCTTAGAACTTCATTGAAGCTTTTAGTGGGAATGTAGTCAGGATAAAGCCTTTTACACTAGTGACTCTACTGAGATTGCAGAGCGTAGTGAAGCATAAGTACACTTACGCTTTTGCGTGCTCAGCCAATCAGCTCCCGATAGCATACGTCGATATGCTATATGTGGATATCACACAATTATACCGCACAAGTTATCACAAAACTAACAACGGCAATGAGTTTCCCATGCCCCAAAACCCCCAAGTGCAACCTATCACTCTCCCTGGACGTCACAATAAAATTAGGAATTTTGAGTCGAGGAAGCAATTGACGCCATACGGCCGTACCCTTGGAACGATAGCTCGCAGAGCAAAACCAACACCGGTTATAAATTTTCAATACCCGACAGCTCCTAAGTAAAACTTTTCACACACCAAGGACGTCAGAACAAATTTTAAAATTTGGATCGAGGAATCACGAGTGTGCCACACCTCAAACCCCATAACTCCAGAACCGGAGCCTTAATCGAAAAATAAAAAGGGGTATAGGCATTTATCATTTTACTATAAAATAAAACCAACCAGAGAAAAAAATTCGAAAGTTAAGATAAAATAACCTTGCTTCCATGACGGGTACTAAAATGGGGTAAAAACCGTTATATTGGCCTCTGAACCTGGAACCAGGCCTCAAATCAAATAAAAACACTCGGGGTAAATCGACTGTCGAATGAGCCCAAGACCATGAAAATCGGTTTAGTCATTTCCGAATTATAGCAGATAACACACACGCACGCACACAGACGGAATTTAAAAACTTTCATCCCTGCAACACACAATCTCCACTACGTTACACTAGACTATGATTAAACTAAGTCCTTATCCATTACTTTATGCCGAGAGTGCATTAGGGAAGAGTAAGGCACTTTCGTGCACTCTAATGTAAACTCGTTTTAGATAACACGGGCGTTTTCGGTCTGACCCCCTCATTTCTGGGAAGGTTGTTTCACAGACTTCACCACGTTTTGTGTGTATACAAGATTAGCTCAGACACCGCAATTTCGTGCAGGAGGGTAGGTCGGAGCCCTTTCCCAGTTTTGAGGGGGGTCGGTGGAACTTTAGCTGCTTATAGACCGTCCCTCCTCAAGACGATTTGTGGGGTCTGTGCATGATGACCTCAAGAAATGAGGGTGGTCAGGCCAACCAACACGGGTATACAGAGGAGTGCAAAGAAGTGTCATACTCTTCTCTAATGCACTCTTGGTAAAAAGTAATAAAAGGCTGGCTTTCAAGTATAAATTCGCTTTCGCACACATTAAAAAAACTAAAGATGATATATCATTTGATAGTCAGGCTCTATTCGGTGGTAGATTTACTTACAGTTCCGAGGCCATCATAAGTGGTAAATGATGATACGCAGGATATAATTTCTAAAATGTAATAACAAAAGAGAAAGCCATTGACCACAATATGAAGTCTGCTCAATTTTCAATTAGTTAACCAATTCATGCAAACACGTAACCATACTTCCACTTTTAAGGAGGAGCAAATCAATTTCGTGGACTGCAAAGATTCTATATTTATAATATTCGATTGCATAAAAAGCAAGTCAATTTCGGGGACTGCAAAAATTCTATATTTATAATATTCGATCGCATAAAAAGCAAGTCAATTTCGGGGACTGCAAAAATTCTATATTTATAATAGTCGGTTGCATAAAAAGCAAGTCAATTTCGGGGACTGCAAAAATTATATATTTATAATATTCGATTGCATAAAAAGCAAGTCAATTTCGGGGACTGCAAAAATTCTATATTTATAATATTCGATTGCATAAAAAGCAAGTCAATTTCGGGGACTGCAAAAATTCTATATTTGTAATATTCGATTGCATAAAAAGCAAGTCAATTTCGGGGACTGCAAAAATTCTATATTTATAATATTCGATTGCATAAAACTTGGGAAATTAAAAAATTTAACCACTTACGCGAAATTTACCCGCAAAAATTTAGTATAGCTGACACAATTTTGCATTTTACATTATAGTTGCAAACTTGTTATCCAGTAATCGTACAAAATCAGCGCATGTTATATTTTTCAACTGCTTTCTGAAGGGATAGGGCGAACGTAATCTTGGACGCGCATAGTGTAAATAGAACCCTCTAGCAACATGCCCGGAAAGACAATTATTATATGTGTTTAATCGGCATATTGTGCAGCCAGATTTCCGACTTAAACTTTCTACGATGTACATTTGACTGATTCTACAAATCAAACACACAAATGGGAAACTTGATTTAAGAATTTATTTGACTAATAAGCTTCTTTTTCGTCAGTTATTTGACACGGGGCTACAATACCATGGCTATTTATGTAAAATAAAGGATTTCTGTGGAAACTTTAAGTGGAATTTTTAAATATATGGAATATTGCCATTAAAAATATAGTATATATACATTTTTAATTGATGACAGTTCAACGGCTATCGCAAATCGTTGCGTTCAACTAAAGCGCTAGTAAGGTTAAATAAAACTTTTATGTCTCAAAATATTGAACGATGAAAGATCAATCCAAAGTAAAAAATTCACTACAAAATTACTAACAGTGATTGCCACTATACATTCAAACTAAACAATGTTGACTAAACATTATGCAGTAACTACATTGTCTTAAAACAGCAAAAAAATCTGTTCAGTGAATAGTTGATGACTGCAGGCTCAATTCCAGCCTATGTCAGTCAGATATTTTACAACAAGTGTTACTGTTAATGACACGATAACAAACTGTAGCTTTTCACTTAACCTGGTAGTGTCTCTACTAGAAAGTGCGCTTTAGATATAGCGAGTTGTTGATTTCTCCTGGCCCCGCAAAGTCCTTGATAGAATTAAAGCAGTTACTGTTATTGGGCACGTCTATGTAGACTTTTTCAACACTACATACACAACTTTCTGTGAAACTATAAATCTGGAACCTTTCTACATTAAGCACAAAAATCCCCAACATCTGGAAGCTGTACGATAACGTTTCATCATTCATTAACAGCTATATTACATATATATATATCAGCGCCATAAATACGTATTCCTATGCAACGGATACTTGTTCGTGAAAATAAATTGTCATTCATTCATCATGACTGCTAAAATTAAAATTATATAAACCTTGAATTCGTAATGATAAAGTCCACGCAAGTACATTGTTTTCAAAGGTCTAACCAATTCTACATGTATATATGTATTGGCTCACAGATTGCAAAGATTTCCTATTTCAGAAGAACACAGAAAGCAATTTTTGAACATATCAAAATTTGACGGCATAAATTGAATACATTTGAATAATTACCCGGGATATATTGCTTGAAGAGCCGAAGATTTTGATCACTGTTTTATGTAACTAAATTTTGCATTTACAACCTAAGATCTGCGCCGAAGCAACTTCATCGTACAGTGCACAAAATTTTTCTATCGCTCAAACTAAAATCAAAATTAATACAAGTACCGTGGCAGTGTTGCAAGTTTTGAAAATAAATGTGTGCAGTTGGATCATACTGTTTACTCGCACCCGGTATTTTGGCCTGTTCTCATGCTCGCTTGAGCAGCTGTAATCGAGGCTGTCGATAAAAAACTGTAGTTACAAGTTCTACTGTTACTGCACCTTCGTATACTAGGTAGACTTCCTGCTACATTACGCGAGCAGCGGTTTCCACCGTTTGTACATTTCGTACCAACAACAGGTGCTAATGATATAAAACGCAAACACCAGTTTTACATGCTATTCAATTTGGTAGCAACTGCCTTGAATTCTGCTACGGCGTCGGTTGTTACGAAGAACCCGCTTTGCATAATAACTCAAGAAGGTTGTTACATTCTTTCTAATGTAATGTTTTCAGACACACGTGCATATGCTGACGATGTCGAGTAAGTGCACACACTTCTCTATGAATGAGGTAAAAGTCAAGTCAAAAAGTAATGTTTGGACTGAGAAAGGGTTTTGATTAACAACTAACGTTTGTTGAATATGATCCTAAATGTTTTGAGCATTCATATATATGCATATTTTTGGCCATTTTTATACTTTAGCTCATATGTTTCTTCTATATTTTTATGCTTTACCATATGCACTTAGTGCACGCGAGGCCACCTTTTTATATTCGACATCTCTTATTCTGTTATTGCTTTGTTTGAAATCTATTTATTAATACATGTAATATTTAGATGTTATGGGGTGATGCTCCCAAATGTATCGCTTAAAAGCTGTCTATCACATGAGATATGTACTAAAAAAGAAACACCATTAAAAAATTTTAACAACTTAGTTTCCATATGGCAGAATGATGTTATGAATTTCACATGCGATCGGATATATGAAAATTCTCAGTTATCTGGTTTTCCATAAATATGGAACAACCACGCATTTAGTTCATAAAACGATATGCTTATGAGTAGCCCTCAAAATTACATTAACTGTCGATAGTTTGTTGTAATTGTTGTATATTATACCCTGTTCGAAAATAATTTTGGTAATACAATACCAAAATACCGCTAAATTACAGCAGTATTAAATGATTAAATGTCTGTACCGTTGCATTGGTAAATGCTACCTACCAGGTAAGATATTATGTTAATAATGTAGCCAAATGCAATATAATATATATACAGTATGTCAATTGTCATAGGCTATGACACTGCAACTAGGGACTTGTCTCATGGCCAAGAAAGTGAATTCTGAGCATATGTAAGTTAGGAAAATACTTACATTTCCTCTTACATTTAGTTACATGACTAACCACAATTACATTCAGGCGCACAACAAGTATCACGGGTATAGCTTTGCAGCCTCATCAGTTCAATTCTTATATACTTGTATTAGTTCTTCTTATATATTATATTCATCTAAACATACTATGCAGGTGGACTCAAATAGTAGAGCACCACATATAGCTATATAGAGCTTTGTTCTCTGAACAAAATGAGTCCAACCACGGCTAAATTGCTTTAGTCGTTGAGGAGATATGGTCAATTTGGTGTTTTCGGAGTCCCAAGGGCCTATTTACAAACCATCTTCATCCAACCCTGCGCGACAGGTGTAGTCAATAACAACACAACGTACATAGCTAAATAGAGCTTTGCTTTCTGAACAAAATGAGCCCAATCTTGGCGGCTAAGCAGATATAATCATTTTGGTGGTTTCGATGGTCCCAAGGGTTCATTTGAAAACCCATTTTGACCCAAGCCTGGAGCGTAGCTGACCTCGGCAATAACCACATTTACACAGCTTTATAGAGCTGAACGTTCTGAACAAAATGAGTCGAAATGCGGCCAGATCACACCGGTGGTTATTGAGATATGGCTCATAACGTGTTTTCATGGAATCCCTAGGGACCCTACTTGAGCCCTTCGGCATACCTTTTTGTGAGGGAAAGAGTTGGAACCGGTTTTTGCGCATAACTAAATGGCACAAATAGATATTTCAAGCTTTTAAATGAGGTATCGCACGACCTAATCTACCTATCAAAAGTTGTGTTTTGCGTGTCATCCGAAAAAAACCCACGAACAGACACTGCCAAATTTCACACTCCTGGCTAGTAAGAATTTTTCGCTTCGCTCGTCTCACTCGCTCACTCAGAATTCAATAAATTTGTTGCAAGGTCGTATAGGAAAACGTACGTAAATTTATAGCAAGATCCGTCAACGATGTCAATTCTCCTGGGGGTATTTTAATGTGGATGCACCCGCGCATTGTTGGACGGCGGTCGACTCAATATTTCGATGTGACCGTTGCAAGCACAACAAATTAATTTCAAAACTGTAAACTGGGGCATCGTGCTACACCCCACCCTCCCCTTTGGCAGCGCTTCTTGCGACTAAACTAAGAGTAGAATAAGGAAAATCTAGCGTAGTTCCTCTAACAACTGGCAGTTAATAACGAGGATGTCACGATTGCAAACGTGAATCAAATAATATATGTAGATGTATAGTAAATTGACACATAATTTCTTATGATAATTTTATCTTCAGCTTTCTATTTATCAGGCACTGCTTTGCAGTCTAACAAAATAACATTTTTTATTTATTTTGACTTTACAGCTTTTAGTGTTTTACAGTGTGTTCTGCATCAAGCAAATACTTTTCAACTTTATGACTACTCAGGTTTATTAAAACAGTGCTGGCCACATTTTATAATACGATAATACTCGCACAACACAAATTTGAGATTTCTCGAGGAAGCGCAGGCACATGTCTCTATGTCTATACACTAAGATCATACCTAACCGTTAGTTCGAGAAGCAGTATTCTATGTCTTTTAGAATAAAGCATCGATGCCCTCAGTTCACGATTGCCTTTATGATAGATGGGTTATAAAAGTACAAACAATTATATAGTAGTTGTATTCTAGTTTCCCCAGTATTCTATATCATAGCGGTAGTCATAACGTTTGACTGCAGTTAATTACTCTCCCATCAACATTATATTATACATTACTCTGAATATGAACAGTCATATAATATGATCTATATACTGTATGCATTTTACCAAAATATACTTACTGTACATAATATACTGTTATTCATTTTTACCCTCAGGGGAACAATATATAATGCATACATACCCTCAATGTAACAATATATAATGCATACATACATACTTTCAGGTTAACATTATATAACGCAAACTGATACGCTGTAAATAACATGAATACAAAACATAATAGTATATTAACATGCTGTATTAAACTGAGGTAACATATGAACATGGATGGAAAACCCTGAATATAACGTAATATATAATATATACATGCATATTACCGGAGGATACTTATATAATATGTGCACGTTACCCGGCAATTTAATCATCTTCCCACTTATAGTAAAATATTTCTTTAACATTAAGTACTATATTTCTTAATATTCTGTATTAAAACATTTCCCTAATATATCGGACTGCAAAAGAAAAGAAATTTCTGCTGTATATTAATGAAACTTTACCTTAATATTTGGGAAATTTTGCACTGAACGTCAACGATATTTCTGGTTCTTGATGTTAAGGGATATTTTCTATTGCAAGGTTTTAAGAGAATTCAGTATTATCTCGTATTAAAAAGGATATAATTATTAATATCCAGTACTAAAATTAACAGTTCTTGTACGCCATACAAATAGCTTATCGAGAACTTCATGAAGTGTTCAGGCGGCATTCACGCAAAACATTGCTAGAGCTATTTTTACGAAAAAGACATTTGCTACACGTATTCTGTCAAGAAAATTATTGATTAAGTAAAGTACGATTTTGCCATCGATATCTTTGTTATTGGAAGACAGACTTCCGCAGTAAAACTTTGTTCTTCTATGCAGTTGCTGTACGGGTAAACTTATACAAATATTTATCGTCGAGTCGAGTCGGCTCTAGTATTCGGCAAAAATTAGGTCTGCTCGGCTGGACTTGAAACATGGTAGGTAGGGATCGGGTAGGAGTTTGAAAGTAAAGCTCAGATCGGCTCGAAAAAATTATGCGGTATTAGAATGTTTCGGGGTGGACCCAATACGAGTCGATCCCTGCTTATAGCCAAATTGTAATCTAATAAAACTTGCTTTTGTTCCTGTTTTCTAGATCGGCTAGGAGTTTGAAAGTAAAGCTCAGATCGGCTCGAAAAAAATTATGCGGTATTAGAATGTTTCGGGTTGGACCCAATCCGAGTCGATCCCTGCTTTTAGCCAAATTGTAATCTAATAAAACTTGCTTTTGATCCTGTTTTCTATTGAAAATGAGAAAGTATGTAAATGTGTGAGACATTTGTTTTCTCAAACGATAAATATTAAGACGGTGATACTTTTGCAAATTTGTTTTCATAACGCTATCTATATAAAGGAACTGAGGGAGGAAACTTGAAAAGGTGAAGAGAAGCTTTTTCGTATCTGCTGTCTAGGAACGACGAGGAAAGTTGGAAAAGCTGTGGGAACCAGACCGGGTGCGTGACGCCTGCCTCAGAAGTGAAGGTTAGGGTGGAGACGCTATAAAAACTGATTTTCGTCGCTGTATAGGGTAAATCGGAAATCTGGGAAATCTGAAACTACTTTCGTCCTATATTCTATGAGTGAGTAAAGTCGTCACAAAATTATAATTACTTTTTTGTTTTTATACGCAGCCTGCTGCATTTGTTTCTAAACGCACATCTACCTTTTACTCCGGTGGTGCAGTGCTTTTATACCACTGTCCTGGCTAAACTTATTGGCTGCCAATAATTCATTTCAAAAACACTGTGTGAATACAATAACTAAACGAGCGCTCTAGTATAAGTAGTCAAATTACAAATAACCAATGAGTATTGGACCAAAAAATTGTAGTGAAATGTTCTTAATTTCTTTGTTAAAATAGTTAGCATGGTTTAAGCTTCGTGCACATTCCACACCGTTTGCAGACTTTTCTCGCAGTGCGTCGCAGGCTACTACCTTTTACGCCATATCAAGGCAGAGCGACAATAATTTTTATCATAGCTTTGGGCCAGCGGCCAACACCTCCTTTGTAACTAAGGTGAATAGGCTGTGCATTCACAAAAAATGCTGCGGCTATGCTGCAGTTTGCCAGGACCGTTAGCGGCATGAAATGGCAACACCGAAAGACTGATGTTTTGCTTGTGTATTATTCGCCTGCTGTTTAGATCTGTGTGAACGTTATAGATAAATCCCGTGTTTACCATATATGTTGTACATCATACAGGCTCATAGAAGAGTAGGTAATGGTTTTTACCTTCTCGCATATGCTGCGATCAACCCCGCTCCCGAGGACTCGGCTACTCCCAGCTGGCAGGTAGCTAAGACCTCCTGACATCGCCACAGGCGCCGATCACATAGGCGGCGGAGGCGCAGCACCCACCCCCAAGTGACCCCCTCCACGTCAACAGGCTCAACGCCCCTGGGAGGCCGAAAGACCGCCAAATAATCCGGCTCCCTCCTCCTGGACTTCGGACCTCGGCCAATATATGGTTCTATGGATGAGCTCAATCACCGATAGTTTCATGCAAGGGCGTCTCGACAGGGGAGCCAATGGTTCGTGGCTGCAGTTGTATCGAAGCAAATAAATGTTTTTAAGATCACAAGACTTGGTGTTGCTTAAAATTGACGCATCAGTCCCAGTTTTGTCAAAATTTTCCCTAATTTTTGATAATATTGCTAATTTTCAAAAATTACCAAACTTACCCGCGCTCCTTCGGTATGTAGTGGGTGAAAAATCGTGAATGACCTTCATAAGAGCAATAACGTTTATAGAACCCCAAAAGCATATTGCACAGCGATTCCTTGCCGTATGGGGTTTCCTTTACATCCATATGGAACACCTATGGTTTATATTCATACATACTCAGGGTCTGAAGTAGCAGCAGCAGAGATAGCGGATTATTGGAGGAGGGTTTCGGCATTCCACAGGAATATTAGCCGGTCGGTGGGTCTGACGTCATGTGGAACAGAGTTTCCAAAATTTTTGGCAACAATTTTTTCTAATTTTTGCCAATTGTTCCTGATTTTTGCCAATTTATCCCAATTTTTGTATATTTCCCCTAGATTTTGGTCAATTTTTGCCAACATTTTCCGTGTGCCTGGTTACAAGCCGCAAGGGAATAATCTGTTCTCCAACTATGGATATGAATGCTTTATGTGGCATGCCACGAATGTGCCCTCCGATCGCCAATCATGGATACGACTAGGTTTTCATGTACCACTCGGCGCTTTAGTGTGAATAGGAATAGCAAGCAGAAAGCTGTATCAAAATATCAAATTGTCGTGTGCGTAAATCCATATTACAAAATTCTGATTCGGCAGCAGATCAATCAGCACTTGATTGCTCAATATTCTCAGTTCTCATGGTAATAACTGATGTGGCATTTTTACTGTTTACAATTACAAGAGCAAACATTTTATAAATGAGTTCACAACAACAGCCACTACAACAACGTATGAACAATCGCAGCAAACTCAAAATAAATGATGAAAAAGACAAAAACGTAATTATCATTAATACTGACAATAAGGGTTCCGCATAACTGAGTTTGAAAGCTTATATGATAGACTGTGCGAGCCACTAGTAAGCCGCATAGTCAAATTAAATAAAATTGTGTTGTTATCACAGATAACTATTGCATCCGTATTTTGTTTCATGTGCTCTGCAGCATAACTTTCAGCCGGAGTGCGGTCCCCCACCATTGGCGAAACCAATGGTCGTACAGGGATCCGAAAACCAGCAGAGCTTGACTGTGGAACCTCTGTAGTGGCCGGAGATACAGGGAGACCCCCTTCGGCCATATTAATCTCCATTTCTGATATTAGAGACGAGAGCCCCGTTCTTTCTGGGCTAGAAGCTTCCTCAGGAGGCGGTCCAGGGCATCACGTGCTGCCCCCATAGCAGCTGATTGATCGGTGCCGTCATCGCCCGCCCCGTAGGCAAATCCGCAACCTGGGTCGCCAACGTTGTTGTCATTGTCGGCTTGCATTTCAGAATATTTTAAGTAATCTGAAAAAGTAGACTACAGATAAAACTATATATGTATATAGATATATAAGGGGAAATATATGGTGATAAAAATTTATATGTTATGTTTATATAAATTAAGTGTATATATACACTTAATTTATATAAACATAACATATAAATTAAGTGTATATATATATATATATATATATATACATATAATATAATATATATATATATATATATATATATAAATATATATATATATATATATATATATATGTATAGATATATAATTAGATGTGTAATATATATAGTATATATTTAATATCCCTGCCAGCAGTTGGGACTACTGCTGACAGAGGATTTGGCCCGGGACTGCGTGTTCAACATATTCGCAGTTGACCCCAGGAATGGCCTTTCCCCCGCCACCTGGGCACCCGCCGGGTGGAGGTGTTCCTATCTATCTGCCAACCCTGAGGGTATATTCATTGAGTTATTATGGATACACCGAGAGGGTTAGCAATCACTGATTTTTAATAGTAGCGGTGGTCGTGTTACGAGCGGGATACGGCGTGGTAAAAGAGAATTACGATACGACGAATAATACGACCAATTGGAATGACTCAACGAGCCGACGAATAATCCAGCCGACTTAACGATTGTTGGAACAACAAGGACGCAAAAAATCGCTTTGAGAATTATTGAAACAAAACCAAACGATCACAAGAACTGTTCTTTAGAAATAGAACCATATAATTACAACCAAACCAAATAAACAGAGGACGATCGAAACAAATCGGTGATCAAAACCAAAACAAAACGGTGATCAATCCGAGTGACGAAGAAATTAGAAGTCACAAAATGGCCGTTCAAAGAAGATATCTGTGCAACAAAAACCCAAATCAAATGAGCTTCACACCAGGCTCTAACGACAAAAGAACGTCGTTACATATCACGCGATGGTGGCAAAGATGGACGCATTACCAAAGAATATTTGGATTTAATTTGCGAGCGGGCCAAGTGACGATTATTACTGAAACTGAAAAAGTCATAGAACAATTCATGAAAATCATGAAACAATCAAGAACAAATAATATTTCAATCGCAACCTAGTAGCAAAAATTCCGTTGGCGGTACTAGAAGCAGTGGCAATAAAAAGATTGGCGATCGGAACGTTTCTCGAACAAAACGGTATCCACAAAAATTGCGTAACATGGACCGATCCACAATTCTGGAATTATACAACAAGCGAAACAGCGAGCAAAATCGTGCGCTCTGTAGCAATTCAAACAAGTGAAGGCGAACTTGGTATTACTGACATAGCGGCATTCGAAGGAAAAATACCAGAGACGATCTACGAACAACTATATAAAAGAAAATGTCATTTTGTGGAATGTGGTGCGAAACGAGGAAAAGATATGGAATGCAACGTTCGAAAGGAAAGGGCAAGCGTATCCAGCGGGCCTAACAACAATTGACGTTGGCGAATTACATAGAATACTTGGTAAACAAAACCAAGTACAACTCAACAACTAGTGGAAACATACGTCCTCAAGAAGAAAGGTGAAAAAACGAATATTATAATGAAATTGACAATAGAAAGAAATTGTTCGCACCTACTCGATCACGACATCAAGGTGGACAATGGTACGAAAGCGCATGGACACTTAATCAAGTTATTCGACACTGTCATGACGCAACATTATTATTTCCAGTTGTGTTAGCAATGGCCTGTCGAGCAAACGAAACGGCGATAAACAGATGCGAAAAAAGTGAAGTCTGGAGCCTCATTGAAAAAGTGG
>JASANE010007799.1:0-27896 GCA_030248225.1 Trileptium ribeirensis
ACAATAAACCAAAAACCATTATGATGAAAGACCTATTCATTGTGATATAGCGTCAGACAAATACACATTATAGACTGCCATACTTTAAACTTTAACTGACTACGCTAAAATACACTATAACGCAGTAATGTGTTCTGGCATATACAGCTTCGTAGTGGCAAACAACATAATTTCTATGTCAAATTGCATTATAAGACGAGCTTCGCCATAATGTTTTTGTCTATAGAAAGATCGGTGGTTGAGTCATTTGTTCTTGCAAGTAATGCGATTTTGCCTACGTATTGCAAGCAAAACAATTACTTTTGAGCATGTTATTCGATTATTTTACTGGGTCACTCGATTAAATGCGGTAGCATTTTATATTTCACCTCAAAACCGACGCGTGTAAAACGTAACTATGACACGCTTTTGCACAGCTGATATTGGCTAAGTCGCGCGAACCAATATTTAAAACGGATATTTTTTTCGATTTTCTCAAAATTATGTCTATGTACCATAATGCTTTTTGCATATAAGTGACGATATTGGTTCGAGCTGGTATTATATCCGGCGGATATACTTCCACAAACCATTGTGTGGGCGCTAGGTTTATGAAACATATAGCAGCATAAAATTTATATAAAGTGCTTCGACAACGTTATATTTGAATTAGTATTTGCAAAGCGTACCAATAATGGTTTATGAAGTGCTGGATTATGTATACAACGTGACATTCATGCAGGAATTACATATTGACAGTGTAAATTAATTTATTCATCATTGTTACGAAATTGAGCACTATATTGATGAACGTTTACAAGAGGAGATAAATTTGGTGGAGTTTTACCGCAATAGTGAATTACATCTTGAAAACAATGATCATTTGGTTATATATTATGTAATTTTACTTGTGCCTATTCTTCATTTTGCCTCATTTGTAACTATGAAATTTTAGTCGTTTTGTAAAAAAACATGAAAACATAACGGCAGCCATAAAAGCTATCCGATGATACTCTTGGCGGGCAAGAAATGTTTTTCATTTTAATATTAGGCATGAATAAAAATTTCACTATACAAAATATATTACCGTTTTCTGATCACTGCATCATACAGTTCATCAGTGTTTAACCTTGCATACACATCAATAATGTCACATATGTTCTATCTGCACTCTTCCATGCATCTGACGAACGCCATGTGAGCCGTTGGGTTTGGTTGATCGTTGGAGCAAGCATCATATTCCTCGTGGCATTGACGACCCGGTTTTGGATCACTCTGTCTGCTATATAATTGATGCTTTGCCGGTCGTCGAATCGAGCACGGATGAGTTGTTGCACCTGCTGGATGTTCATATATCGGATAGTTGTTAGGACCAACAAGAATTAAAAGGTCTCGAAACGCTCGCTGTTGTCCACTTGATCATAGACATCATTCGGCTATGCCACGTCTTATCCATTTCATCGAACGACGCATCCAGTTTATCTTCGACGTCATCATAACACAAATCAGTTGAAGAAAGCAAAGAAAGATCGTGCTGTGAAGCCATTTTGGAGTTGAATTCAACGCGAAGATAGCAAACTGATGAAACGTGAATGAAATTGTTGATTATGTAAAGGTTTCATGATAATTCATGTCTCAGGTTGTTTGACACATGTTAGCGTAACCCCACGTATACATTAAATAAACCCACACATACCTCACAATATGTATTATATAACCCCACATATGTATAGTATAACCCCACATATGTATAATATACGTCAGAGAAGTATAACATGCCTCGACATATAAACTGCACACATGTGTTATGTAGCACCACATGGATATAATACACGCTCACACCAAGTGTTATATACCCTCACTATAATTATTATATAAACCCACGCATGTTCATGTAACCAACCACATATTTCCTATTCAGTCATGGTCAGCATAGCTCCTAAAGGTTACCTTACAACATTGCTTTGCTGTAAATTTATTAATATAGGTATATCAATTCCATTTGATTTCCCCCACCAGCCATCCCTCATTGTGGAGGCCTAAATCCGTGTTTTTCATCTATGAAAGGGTTATAAGAATGATTTGGTACAAATCTCTGAGTTCCACTGCGTACGGATCGACATGACTTGTGAACAATCGACATTCAATACAATTCCATCGGTAAAATAAAGTTATGGAGTAATATATTTCGCAATTTTTCGTACCATTGGTGGTTCAACCCAGTCAAGAAATATTTAGTCATAAATATGGTCAGTCAGCATTTTACGAATAGTGTGAATGAGCTGGAGATGAATTATGTCAATATTACCGCTGTATCTCTGATTATTTTCGGGATTTGACCAAAGTAAAAAATCCGCTTCGGTCAGCAAATTCTCAAATACCATAAACAGTGAAATTTTCAATGAGTGAAATTGCTAAAACAAAAAAACTTGATAAACGAAACATTCATATAGAGACTGCTTATAGTGCCTAGCCACAGAGTAATTCAATTTATAATTGTACAGCAACTGTGAACTTGTAATACAGATTTTGCGCCTCAAGTTGCTTCAGTTTGTTGACGTGGTATGCCAATTGCACCAATTTGTAGACTATAGCATTGCACTACTTGCAGTCAGCGAATAACTGGGATGTCAGCATTGTCAACTTGGTGCATTTGGCATGTCAGCTTCGAAAGTGAATGTAGTATATTTACGCAAATTATTCTAAGGATTTAGCCGGAATCTCATCCACAGGTCCTGCTGGATATTTATTTTAAGTTGTTGTTTGGTTACGCAGTTGTTTTCTTTTGTTTTGAGGCAGCGATTAAATGTTTAAAAATACGAATGCAAATTAGCAATTTTCACCACAACCAGATTTAGATTTTCTTTCATCACTGCTGCCTTTGACTTAGCAACAGTTAGAAAAGGCACAACTAGATATATATGTTTGTTTATATGTGTATATATAAACCTAGAAAGACATGTTTGTTTTAAATATTACTATGTGTCGTCTGTTTTTAGTAAAGCTCTTACTCTTTTATACAAAAATTGTACATTTTTCGAAATAACCTCACTAAAAGTACAACATTAGTTGGGAATGTCTACTCGTCATATACATATATAATCATACCGTCAAGGATTGACAACAACAGAATTGTATGTTTATCGTAAATTATCCTCCATAATAATTTGCCCTGCTGATTAAATAGTTCAGCAGGCTCCGTATCGCCCTAATGAAGAAAATTCATTCTTTTTTGTATCGAAGATTGTTACTACCGCGTTGAATTACATTGGAAACTGCTATGCTCCAATCAAGGTATTACATGTTGACTGGAGAATAGTATTTAATGACTGTTTGTAGACGGTTTGCTATAGCGAACTGCATCACCTGCTAGCCCGCGTAAATTTCGTAAATATGTGGTTATAAAAGATTTGGCCGTTGCCAGTTTAACAAGCCGTATACTCGATGTAAAGAAAACTGAAAATAAAAAACCTGAAGTGGTCAATTACTTAAAAATCGCCTTGGTCGCAACCGTCCAAATATGTATGTACCTTATTCATCAGACGCTACTATTTTAAATGTATAGTATACATTATGTCTTGGATTTTATGTAGGTACATTTTACAGACAGGCGTTTAATAATTTCCATCCTACAAAGTAGTTCTATATTTGTAGCTTCGACTCCTGTCCGGTAGTCGAGCTCGTTGCGATTGGCAATCGGCAAGGTCCAAACTTTGGGTCTTTTCTTTTAGCCTGAATGTTGTCAATTTTGTAGATACAGAGCTGTGTTCAGTACTAATCGACTCAGCTCTATGAGGCGGTTCAGAAAATGCCCATTGTACCCACATATCTAACATTTTTTCGATTTTTTTAGATTTTTTTAAATTATACTCACCGCTATATTTAATTTTCTTATTTTTTACACTGTAGAATTAACGTTCAATGTTTTCAGGTTTTTCAAGCGGGGTGCTATATCTGTCGGTGGCTGAGAGACTCCGCACATCCTCAATTACAACTTTCTTACGGTTGCTTTGATTTCAATAAGCTACACACTAGGTTATTTCTCTCATCAATCCGAGTTGCGGTACCCAACATATATCAGAAGAAAAAGTTTTTGGATTCTCAAGGGTACCATTGCGACTCAAAAAATCAAAAACAAGTTTTTTTGCCAGGGCTGTGTGTAAAAAGAATATTTTCTGAATCTGTTGGTACTAAATCAACTCAGTATTTTCAAAATTGACCAAATTACTATGCTGGGGGGCTAAAACAAAAGACCCAAATGTTTTCTATAGTTGCTTGGATCGCGCTGGGTGTATTTGAAAGTCAAATGAAAAGGACGCTTTAGCATAACAAATCTTTGTTGGCAATTTACACCTAGGTTTTGTTAAGAATTATTACAAGCATTTGTGGACATGTTACTTAACTGTATGCTTCGCGGGAACAGTTTCGTTTCAACAATTTTGTGTTCATATGTTCAAGCTGAAGCCTGTTGCATTGTTATCCAAATTCCTGTAGTTCTATTCGATAATATTTGTGAACGTAGATAGTTCCGTTTTTGGCATATAAATTCACTGTTTATCAATTCACATCAATGGAATAAACGACATAGCAGGGCACTCAATCGTTTTTTCTTAGTACCATGTTAGTCCTAATATGGCGCGATATGTTAGGAGCATCATTTATTTGGTTCGAGCAAAAACCTACTACAAATTTGAAAATTCAGGTGCTAGCGGGAGTTGACCGCACAATTTTTGGATTGGTAGGACACGACAGCGCGCTCGACAATTCGGCCACGTTTTAATATATGTGTCTTGTATTACACTGCGGGTCATTTGAGCTGTGGTTCGATTTTTCCAAAGATGTTTGAAACGTTGCATTTATTGTAAAAGTAGGTTAGGTTATTCTACTACTAGTTATAGTAATTTAGAGCTGGTAGAAAGTAATCAACGCTAATAAAACGGACCAATATGACAATAACATACACAGAAAGTCAGCTACTCGAATTTCCTAACGCCTGAAAAACCGTTACAAAAACAGTACAGTTTCAGAAAGACGATTTGGATCATCCTTTATATCCTAGCCCATGCGTCTTTCCAGTTTGTTAAACAAGTGAAAAAAATCATAAAGATTGTTCCAGCAGTAGTAGTTTAGCTTACTCAATAGTTACATAGCAGCAGAGGACCAATTAATGGTTTCTATTACCTAGCGTAATCCCAACGATTATTATTGATCTGCTGATAGTGAATGAATGGTGCCAATATCTATAAGCTCACGCCTAGCAGAATCTGAAAAAATGTAAGCGATGAACATCATATTTAGATGACTTATCGGATAATGAAAGTTGAAACTAATAGGAGTTCAATAA
Source organism: Trileptium ribeirensis (assembly GCA_030248225.1). Taxonomy (NCBI): domain Eukaryota; kingdom Metazoa; phylum Nematoda; class Enoplea; order Enoplida; family Thoracostomopsidae; genus Trileptium; species Trileptium ribeirensis. Next base: position 5,324 of record JASANE010007799.1, read on the forward strand.
ATTCAAATTTACGTTCAGTCTAAAAAGCATTACAAATTTTATACTTTTCAACGACGTCATTCCATAGTTGTTGACTTTAAGCTAGAACCATTTTTGTACATTATTTGCATAATAATGTTTGATCCGCAGCTCAAGTCAACCCGCTGTAGTTGACATTTTCCATGAAAAAAAACAACTTAGAGATGACGGTTCGCGGTGCGGCTGCCCCGCACCACCTCCGATTTAGACATAGGCCTAGTATATTAGTTTAGGCTTAGCTTCGGCTTAGCAGATCGAGGACGGCACGACTCCTATACAGTTTACGTCCCTCAGCTTGGTTTTTGCCCAAACCTTGGTGTCCTTGTGCTGTCTTCTTTAACAATGTAATTTTTAAGACAAACTATTTGGTTATTTAAACCACGACAGTAATTTGATTATAAAATAGTAAATAGATAAACCGGTAGATAATCTTTATGCGAACCAAATGTTCAACTTATGAATGTTTTATATTATTATTTGCAGACTGTCAGACTATTTCTTCCATCGATGTTGACTCGAAATCACGGTCATATAGTATCTGTGGCAAGCGCTTCCGGATTTAACGGTAGTCTAATATTTTGGTCATAAATCAACAGAAAATGTTGTTTAAGCCCTTCTATGAACTGTTCAATTTACTGGCATCAGTTACGCTTATGTAAAAATGACGCAACTGTTGAGTAATATTATGAATTTTGTGGTAGACTCTCATAACTGTTACCTTGTTTCCTCGCCAAGGTGGTGAACTCAGAGTGTTGAATATGTAACTTAGTGAGACGTAAGCAGCTATGTTGAGCAGCCACTTACAAAATGAGTCGATTATCAACCGTGTTGTTTGAGGACATACCAGCGATTCACAGTGTTAGAGGATGAATTGGATTGCAAAATGGGTGAAGTGATATGCATATAGCTCGCGCTATGACGAAGATATTGACGTTGGTGTGTATTTTGCATCTGTCGTTACTCATTCAAAAACCCATTTTGCCCAACCCTACATTATTTGCAAGCTAATAGAGCATGAATTGCATGCGACCAATAACACCAATGTGGCTTGAGTGGTTGGGGATATATTGTTGTTTTTCTCGTATTTTGAATCTCACGTGCACAATAAGAAACCTTTGATCTAAATCATGAACGAAGCAATATATACAGTCACATATAACTCTTTTTCCTCGGCAAAGTAAGTCTAATTTGGCTCAGTCGTATACACAATTTGTCGAGATACAGTCTATAATATGTTTTGTCGGACCCCTTTTGTCTTGACACGAGCTAATTCGGCCCCTTCTATGGCCGGAAAGAGTAGAAATCTCTTTTAGCTTCTAACTAAAGGATACAAATAGAGATTTTAGGCTATTAAATGTGTTATTACGCACTCAGCTCAGCCAAAGTTGGGTTATGCGTGTCACCCCCAAAAACCCAGAAACGGACACCGTAAACATTTACAACTCTCGCCAGTGGGAATTGTTTGTTGTACTTGTTTCACTAACTACACACAGAATTACACAAACGCAATCGTATATGGATGACATAATCCCCTGAGGAGCGCAGATTTATCTCAAATCAGTAAGTGACATAACAACTCCTAATATTAATTTGTGTATTACTAAAACTAGAATAAACTAAAAGGCGATGGTGTACCTTCTGCATGTAGACTAAGACGCGTTGTCTAAAATGAGAAGAGTCTGCAGATCTTGTACACACCTCATCTACCTGCGACGGCCCCACTACGTCGAAATCTTACTTTACGATAGCACTGATACATGTGTGTTTCGTAAAAGGTTCTTTTCTCCGTCTTATAGTTTTGCGAAATGATGTATATAATAAACAATCTTCGTGGGGTAATTTTTTAACATGCCGAAAACCTGTAGTTTGCGCATTGAATTTAAATTCATGGATTTTCTGATAAAACGGCTCATTTCTGTCAGGGTTTAGTTTATCTACGTATACATGCTTGTAGGGTGTTACACCCTGAGGCATTGGGACTCCTCTGGCAGGTAGGACAAGCCCCTCGTGTCGGCGCCTTAATCTTCGCAAAAATGGGGCAAAATTTCGCGAAAATATGCGCAAGTTCGCAAAAATTGCAAATATTTTACAAAAATGAAGAAAATGACAAAATGCAGAAAATTGAGCAAAATGTGGGATCTATCACGGATTCTTAAAAATATGAACAGTAGTAGTGCTTAAACCTTGACAGACAGACAGTGCAATAAATCATGAGTTCAATATACGCGCAAGTTTTCGTGTTTATATATGTTGACACAACAGGTCTTTTTTAGAATTCACCAGGCCGAAATTGGTCAGTTTTCATGATACCACGGAGATTTTGGTACCATGGAAGTGCGTTAGACGAGATTTTTAGACCATTTATCCATATTGTTGAGAAGTTTATTTTAGATTTTTGAGTTCCCAGGTAACAAAAATTTTCGAAAATTTTTTTTCTGAGTAAATATGTAGCCTACGTGGACCTAGGGTCTGTATTATCCACGGTAGACTACACTCCCTGAGCTGTACAAATGATGGCCCGTTTGGGTACTGTCTATGCTTGTACAATACACAGTCGAGCAAAGATCGATGGGTTAATTAATTGCTCACTCAATAGTTTATTACAGCACTGATTCATATATAAATTACAGAAATAAACATACACTTACATTAGTTGCACGATATGTTGAATATGCTCCGATTGCAAAAATTCTTGCAACGCGTCAATTTGTTTGATCACCGATTGGAACTGAATTGCTTACAGTCGCTGCGCAAAGGTTTAAATAAACTTTTCTCGCCCCAATTCCCGGGAACTAAATTAAATTTTGTTCTGAACCCTCTCTAACTCCTAAGATTTTAATATAATCGTTGGCAGAGACGCCATCAGTTCTTGGAATTTCTAAACTTGCTCCTTAACTTAAGTTTTAATTTTTGTTTTAGAGAGAGACTTTTTATGAAATTCACCGAATTGTTAACTCAAAACATTTTTCCGAAATTTAGAAGCGGATTCAGCACATTTACATACACATATCCGCTAATTAGGTGTCAATACAAAAGGCACTCATTGCTAACACTCACAACATATAAACGACAATACAACAGGCCATAACACACAAAATATTCTTCAGAATTCTCTTAGTTTTAACTATTTCCAGGGTCTTATGCACAGTCCTAAAATTTCATAATTTTTAACAATTTAATTATTCGGAATGTAAAGCTGACATGGGGATGCGCCCTAATTTCTTAATTACTGAATCAAAAGGTACCAAATTCATTTTTGATAATGTAGGCTGCGCCCGAAATAAAATGGTGTCAAAATCCGTAAATACATGGGTCATCCCCCTACCCATTTTCCTCCACTTAATATTAGCATCTCATCTATTCCAATGCATGTCAAAAATATAGAACACAGCTTAAGTCATATTGTACATATATCGTCGGTATGACACACACATAAGAGCTAATATACAAACAATAAACCGATTCAAACATACACATGATATAGTTACTATTATTTACTCATATTACATATTGCAACGGTGCGTGTAGCAAAACCGCCTGAAATAAGACAATTGCACATATCGTGAACAACTTAACACCACTCTATACTCACAGAAGTAAAGAATCAGATCATATCATATTAAAACACTCGTAGAGAACATCATACATACATACGATAGTAAGGTTGACACATCATAAGGCGGGGCTCTGTGTAAGCTAGAGAATCGAATTATTGATTCGATGGACGTGATGGTACCTTGTCACAAATATATTAATATATACCATTCGAATCACCCTGACAGGCTGAGTCGGATAGTCGTAAAATTAGCTGAATTGGCTCACCAATTAAGGAGTTATTGAAATTTATGTCAAATCCTATGCCTAAAGATAAGCCTAAGCCTAACTCGTTAATCCTTGAACCGACGGAACCGATTTTACCACTATTCGACTTAGCTAGTCAAGGCGGTTCGAATGGTTTATAAAATTATAGATTTATTAAGAACATTTTTTCGAAAACTTCGAGGATCATGGCAATAGGGAACCCAAAACTCCAAAAAAATTTTGTTATAAAAATGGACAAAATGCAAATATTCTGTCAATGTATAATTCGAGGTAACTGATAAGATTATTTCCAGCTGAGTCGAATTTTACCAAAATCTGTGCTTTATCTTGAAAATTATTAATTTTGGGCTGCGGCGTATTCTAGGAAAGACCCGACACAACTACTTTGGAAGGTAAAGCTGCAAACTCCACTATATAGCTATATGCCATTGTATATGAACTTCATCGACATGTTTTACCAACGACATAGATCATAGGTGCTTAAGGTCGGCTTTGGTGAGTTAGATGGTTCGTAGGGTTTGAGCGCGCGGAAAGGGAAAATAAATATAGCTTAGGGGTGGTGGTCTGACCTATTACAGGGGTAACTCCCTATCACCTATGACACAGGTATAGATATAGAAGAGTCTCTGGCGACAAGTTCCAACCCACACCAGTTCTAAATTCAATTACTGGAAAACCACGGAAGGGTGCTTTACGACAAAGGCTAACCTTATACAATCTTTAAAGCGGAAAGTAAAACACTACTAGCTACGTAATTAATTGCAGTAGCATTTATCGAAACTCTTGTTCAACAATTTTTTCTTCATCTAATTATTTGTATTGTGACAGTTTGTCCAGATTCAACTAGAATCATTAAAGGCGAAGCTACTTAAAAGTATTTCTATCGTCTTTGTCGACATAAGTATTAAAGAGGACAATAATATTTTACAATTATTGATTAGTGAAAATATGCTATTTTTTACCCGACAAATTAAATTTTATTCCTACCTAAAACAGTGTCGGCATAACAATAAAAGCATATGTATTTACCGACATGTATTACTAATGTTTTTCTGTTTACTAGGATGCTGTATGTAGATGGAACATAAAAGCACGGATACGGTAACCATTCTACTTATTATGTAGCCATTGTAGTTAGAAATATAAGTTTGATGGCTGATTAATTGTGAACCTTAACTGTTAATATTATTTAAAAACAGTTGGGCTAAAGTTTCACAAAATTGGACACTTAGTCTTATGTACAATCCGGTACAAGTGATATCAAAACAGCGAACGAATTGCTAAAAGATTTCAGCTTTGAATGATGATTGGTCGATTGTCGTCCACGAACAAAAGTACATCAAAATAGAATGAATTGTCATATACACGCAGAACATCAATGGCATTTGCCAAAAGTAATGTGACAAAATCAGAATTAGATTAGATAAATTAGAAATTTAATATATATTACAACTCGGATGACGCAAAATAGGCGAAAAAGGTTGTTTAATGGTAAAAATACGACGAGGTTTAGATTTAAGAATCCAGATTTCATCACATGCATAAATCACCCAGGACACTATATCGCATTCACACTAATATTTTAGTCATAACCGAAACCTCTCCGACCTGCCATTGTTATCAAGTATTTGCGCTATGTGATTTTAGTTAAATGATACAAAAACCACAAGCTACATTAGTTGGGAATACAATGAAAACAGGAGTAATAGAGAGGTTTGCCAGAGCGTGATACACCAGTATACACGACTATCTCTAAAAATACGCATCGAACTGCTAAACTTATACGGGATGCGACCATAAAACAATTTTATTATATAATTATATATATTTTAGGTACTCAGTTTTTGACCGACTACTGTGCTTCGAAGTTCGCAGCTGTTGGATTTTTCGAATCACTCATTCTGGAACTAACAAAGCTCAACAAAACAGGAATCAAAACCACGTTGGTCTGTCCTACAAACATGAATACTGGAATGGTTAAAGGAATTAAAGCCACGAAGTACGGATTTAAATTTTAAAATAATATATATTTAAAATGTTTTATCGTTATGTCTTACAGACCCTAAGCCCCAGCAAACATTAATTTAAAAATAAAATGTTGAGTAAAGTAAAGAACGGAATTAGATACAGACTCAGGATTTTACGCAGAAGGGTTTTGATGATAATAGATTCCATGTAGTCATATGTATATCGTAATTTTGTTCTGGCTCTGTGGAAATATACTATGTAATGCGCGAGTAAAGTTACGTGACATCACCAATCATCTTATTTTGTAATTTCGCATAAAAATTGGAACGAAATGCTATTTGGTCAAGTAAATTTCATAGCAGAACTGTTTACGAACATCTGCTCTGCTAGCCATTTTGCTTTTGCAAAAATTCGAGATCAAGTATCGAAATTTTTGGGAACGAAAATTTGCCGAATATAAATTAACTGAAATTTGTTCGGAAACGCCTAGAGCATAATTGTAGGATCAATTCGTTTATAACTTCAGTGTTACATTAAACTTTTTGGCGAACACTGAATAATCCATATTTAAACGTAATAGGCATTAGGGAGTCGAATTTTTGCACAAACAAAAATAGTCAAATTTCTGTTCGAACGCAAGATATAAATAATTTCTGGCACTTGGATTAGATTTTTCCATAATTTTTGGTTAGGGAAAAACTGGTTGATATTCAGGTCTTTTTCTGTACCAAGAGTTTGCGATTCGATATTGCAAAATAGGTTGCTTTGTAGTGTCACTCAAGCACAAAAGGTATCAATTTGTTTCAAAAGTTAAAAATGAGCTATGTAATAAATTTCAATATATAACAAAGATACTTTATCGCAGCAACTGTAGTTCAAAAACAGATTGACGAATTTGGCTAAATTTTCCCATTTTATGTGTTTTAAAGTTAGTGTATTCATGCACGTGTATTTTTCTGTAACTGCAGTTGTTTATGAGCCGGTATTGAATAATCCTTTTTACCTTGCCAAAATTAGCACAAATTTGAAAGTGTTCATTAAACTTGATAATAGTTGGATTTTTCCGGCCGAAACTTTCACACATGATATGGCCATAAGTGACATACATATACTGAAAGTGTCCGCTTTATTGCATACTTGTACTGCAATTGCCGCTTCTACTGTTTGCTTATGTGTTTAGTATAGTTTACGACATCAGAACCGGTGTTTTGGCACCATATTCGTACAAACTTTGATCCTTTTGTTTGTAAAATCATACCTAATTAACTTAAATTTAGTAATTGCATGCAATATTACGTGGCATATATCAGAAAGTAAACGCAGCGTCACATTACTTTCTGAAGAGCAAAGACGGGCTAGAAGCTATATTTTGAATGAAAACCTCTAAAATTCTGCTCTTGTTATATACGTTGTTTCATAATGTTTGAAACGAGTTTACCCATGTTCATTGTGTATGAGAACCTTTATATGGTATTACAGCATAACTATCGACGGGGGAGGTTTCTCCCTAAGGATGGGCCCTCAAACCACAGTTATACACCCATACGGAGGCTTCGTGCGCTCCTCCTCCTCTTCCTACCGCGCGTCGAAGGCGTTGTGGAAAATTTTTTTTCAAAAATATGTTCATAAAAAAGTGGAAATTAGGACAAATTTTTCAAAAATTGGCAAAAATTGAAACGGGAAGTTTTGCGTTTCTAAAATTTTCAGTAATTTACCACCCTTAAACTACACCCGAGACCAACTCACCCTAACTCGACGGACCTTCGACACCTATGCTTTAGGGTTATTCTATGTCACGGTCCGCTAGTAAATAGTGATTCAAACCCGAAATTCTGTTATTAATCCAATTTAAAGATCTATTAATTTAGCATTTGTCAACCATAACTGGTCAATATAAAGTCTGATTTGACCATATTTTCTTTCATACTATGTGTGTAACGTAGTAAACTAATAATGACATCATCTGTATATCGCTTCAACAAGTTAGCAATGGGGAAGCTTCCCTTGTGTGTATATTTAGTGTTCTGTTATGAAATATCAAAAGGGATTGCTCATATCATATAGCAGGTGAAATACCTTGTATATTATAATATATTAGAAATAACTTAAATATAAATATAATATATTATAATATAACTTAAAGAACATTCACACGTCAAACTTTTTACTGAAAATTTGATCTGAAAATTTGAGTTCTAATTTGTGATGGAAAAATATGACAATATCACCGTGCCTTAAAATCTGAGCTCAAAATTTTTCAAGTTCTATTCCTTGGCCCTGATTCGTTAAAACAATCTGATAGAGAAGTTTTAACGGTGTTCACCCGTCAAGTTCACCAAAAATACAAAGCTTTTAAATTTTGATCAAAATCTGAGCTAAAAATAATATCAAAATTTGATCAAATGTTGGGTTTAACCCTTTCATGCCCGAATTAATTTGTGTATCGTGCAATGTTTGACAAACTCAATCCTGCGCCAGGGATCGAACCCGAAACGTACAGGTGAAACTTGTGTACGCAAAGCACTGAGCTATCTGAGAGCTGTTGCTCGGTTCTTTAAGGAACCTCGCAATGCGAGCGAATAACAACACACGTTCAAACGTACGATATACGCCAAACTCAGTAAACACAACGAGTGGCAATGTGCGTTGGGTCCATTTTGACTTAGTGGGCATGAGACGATTAAAATTTGACCAAAAAGTTTGACGGGGAACACCTTTGTACATTTTCAGATAATGGATCTTTGTAAGCTTTTTGCTTTATCCATTTCATGAAATACATCGTTATTCCGCCTTGTTTGGCTTAAGTTTGTTAATAAATGATTCGGTTCGGCATTTTTCCTGAAACCACAGTGATCTTTGGGCGTGTCTTATATACATAGTACATACAATTTTAGTGTCTTAATATTTTTTGTCGTTATTATATCTTCTCTTGCGTATTTCGTATTTCCTTATCATAATGAATATTGGAATATATTTTTGCTTCATGTTTTAGGTTTATGCCAATTATGGACCCCGAATATGTTGCCGATTTAGCTGTAAACGCTATTTTGACAGATACGGTTGTATGTGCAGTGCCAAAAATGATTTACATACTGAATTTTATAAAATCGTTAGTTTTGAAATGTATACTAGAATACTATGTATATGTTCTGAACAAATATCCATATTGTATTGCTGTAAAATTAATAAGAAAATTTTTTTATGCTGCATATAGATACATTCACAGATCAAGGAACAGCATTGCGCATCAGTAAGTTATTAACTTGATTGTGTGGCAGTTCATTTTTTATGAAATTTTACGGCAGAAAAACTGACATTGCTTCAGATGGTGGTAAAACACGTCGGTTTGAACTGAAATTAGAAACTCTAGTTCCATCGTAATCTAGGTCAATTTAAATGACAGATTTAATATCGTGAATTATATAGCCCTTAACAAGTTTTTATTTTGCATTCTCATCTGAACGTGATAACCGAGACTGCCGAATAGTATTTATTGAATTCGAGTGGAATGAGAGAGCGAAGCTCGCTTCGCTCGCGAGTGGAACGAGAATTTTCAATTTTGGCTCTGGAGGGCGGTTGAGGAGATCCTGTCTGTGTGTGTTTGTCGCACCTGGATCTCGATAAAGGTTGGGCGGATTTTGATGGGAGATAGCTCATTCGAACCGCAATGGTCGATTTAGGTGTAGTGACGGAGCCCGATTTTTAAATTTTTTCTCGTGGTAAAAGTTAAGGGGCAAAATGACGTCATTTTGGCCCATTTTTCGGGCACCCCTTCCAGTTTTTGCGACTTTTCTCAATAAGTAAACGAGGTCCGCAAACTAATAGGCCTATTCCATGTAGCTTTACCAGGGCTTTACAATGATATACAACAAGTTTTTCAACTACTTCCCAATCTGGAGTCTATAAGCTTATAGTTGGCGCCAAATTTCATATTTGGTGAAAAGTCGTGGGAAATGCACCAAAATGTGTTTTTGTTGCTTTTAGTGTCTTATATGGGGTTTTCTGGGCCAACAAGCTTATTTAGAATGTCAAACATATTGTGTGGCAAATATGTTTCACACTTCTGCTTCATACTTGGTATGAAAAATGAGATTTTTCTTGAGTGTCGGTTTGAATTCTTTAACGTTCTTTTCACGGTCAATTTAGGGTTTTATTCCATTATTAAATGGTTAGTTCATTGTTTTTGTACTCGTTATATGATATTTTGTCTACTGCATACGTTGGCTATCAAAAGAGGCGGGCGTAACTATGACTCATCACTCACGGTTTATATAATGCTGCACCTGCGTACTGTGTGTAGGCTTTGTTTGTGTGTGCTTTCTACAACAGACTTCGGAGAATTGTTCTCACCACTCTAATTCTGGCTCGCAAGCGAGCTTCACTAGTATATTATTTGCTGAATTTTCAGTGTGGAGTTGAAGATTTATGGTAAAATTAATATGCCAATTTACGTTTTACGAGCGCAAATGTAATGTATGCCACGCCATTCTCGGTGTAATTACTAATAGACACGTGATCTTTAGCGTATGCTAAGATTCTATTTGAGCCTTATACTATGCCTAGCTGTAAGTCGTGGTCTGCCGCCTTCTCCTTCTCCCGTGCCTGAATGTTCGCACTAATTTCCTATCTTTTTAGCATTATAAAACATCCATCCGTCCTCTAAAGGAGCCATGGGCCGCATAACTAAACACTCCACATGACTAATGATCATATTTCTGAAATGCACTGTAGAATGCTATTACTATTTGAAAGTATCACTTCTTAAAATCTTGAATTATTTGGCATAGTCGATTTTCTTGTAATTAGTGCTTAACTTCTTAGCACTACACGATTGGACATGCCTCGCTAACTATAAAGTTGGTTTTCTTTTTGTTTAGCTGACGTCGTAGATAAATAATTTACGGTATAACTTTTGTCATCTCAACATCGAATGAAATCGTGAAAAAATTACAGATTACAAAATATATTGCATTAACTGAAACGGAGTAAACGCTGCAAGCGATGTTTCTTCAAACGGCACATATTTCTGCAACATTTGTTTGTCCTCTATTGGTCGAATAGCTCTTCACCAGATAGATGAATTTTTGTAACTTTCTTTATTCGGCGCCCAACGGAATGTAGTTTTACACCGAACTTTTTGAGCTGCTGCAATGAGGTCCTGTTAAAATTCTCAATTAAACCAACGTGAATTGAAGATTTTTTGATTTTGACCATTTGATTAACCCAACATTTTAGGTTATAGCTAGTAACTGCCGGATCAAGAAATGTACTTACGGTTATGAAAAATATTCTTCTCGAGAGCTACAACTTTTTTAGCAGTTTCGTCGCCAGCAGCCGTTTTGATTTATGAACAAAAGTTTAGAACATACCATTTTCCCAAAAAACTTAAATTTTCAATGTTTTGACAAGTTGCGTGCCTGTTAAAGGTTAATGATATGCCAATAGGATTATTTAATCAGTTAAAGACATTCGGTTCATTGTTTAAACTCTATGTGAAGTATGTTATTTTTACTCTTTGGGACGGTGCCGGACCAAATATGCTAAAATTTGCTAACAAAAATAGTAAAATTTTGCCACTTTTTCAATATAGATATTTGTGGGTGATTAGGATGTGAGTATGGTTTTGGTCGATGCCTAATATGATAGAACTAATTGTACTTGCACAGTATGCGCCTAAAGGCAAGTACTAGGCACCTGCAGTGTAAAATCGCTCTTTTAATTATAATTTTTCTAAAAACTTGTTATTTATAAATTTCAAGATTTTTCATCTTTTTGATCATTGAAGGAAGAAACCCAAAGAGTCCTACGGTTTATATAGTCGTAGCCTAGACTTTATAAAGCCGAATTTGGAACTTGCAATAGTCGCTAAGCGTAGATTAGCAAAACTCGCCCCCTTGCCTCTCGTTTGGCAAGGAAGCTAGTAATTTTGGAAATTTGCCAATTATAGGTCTTGATAATGTCGCTACATTTTCATTGGTATAATTTCAGATTCGCACCAGTCGAAGCCAACCGATATCTTTCTCGAAGGATGGGTGTTTTGGATTCAATGGATGATTTCCCAGCAAAAAGCAACTGACAAAGGGCTAATAATGAGCTGATACAAATTTGCTCATATGAACTGTCATTTAAAGCACAAATATTTAAAATATTAGTCAATGACAATTGTAGTTGTAGCAATATATTGAAGTAAATATAATGTTTAAAATATCAGATAAGGATTTGTAGGACCGGATAAATTGCAAGATAAATTTAGTTTGGTTTGTTGCATTCTGTTGAATGAATATATATTGTATTTTCGGTTAAAAATCGTATTTAGTCCGCCTTCATTGTACTATTAAGAAATGTACTATTAAGAATTTACGTAGTCGCTCAATATGGTACTACGACAAATTGTGTCTGCAAAAAATTTGGCAAATATTTTCTGATATCGGAATGCGATACAACAGCCTATGGGCATAATTCACGCCATCGATTTATTGTAATGTTATGTTTTGCTGTTTTACTTCTTTGCGTTTTGATTATATTTTTATCAGCTCCAATTCATTATATGACTAGTATCTCGCAGGCTGCTATGAAACAACGCGGGCTGTGAGTGTAACTTTTGACCAGGCCAAAGTAATGAAAATCATGTATTAATCAATTTGAACGCGCTATATAGTGAAAACCACACTCAACCATTTCAGTATAAAAACGATTCCTTTATACAGTATATACACGCAAAGTTCGGTACACTGACACCTTTATACAGTAAAGAAAACGCGCACCCAGCGGCCCCATTAGTAAACGCCTAGAGGCCACCCCTCCACTGCAGTAAGCACGCACATCCGGTATTTCTACATTACACAAAATATGTCCATGCCCTCTACAGTAAATACATGGTACAACCGCCAACCCCACTCCTCCAATGAAAACCTGGCACCGCCGATAGATAATCCCGCTCACAAACTGTGCGGGTACTCATAAGCAAACATGCCCGCAAGAGAGGATAGCTTGTTCGTAAGGACCAGATCGCTCAAACTGCCGTATGAAATCATCAAATCATTAAAATCTTTCTGAATACATCGTTAATTCGCTTGGTATTCACCTAGCGCCATGGTTATGGGGCGCCTTCATGTATGTTATGCTTCTCCACATCTGGCAGCGGCTTTAATAGCACGTCGAACTGATTGGATCGCCAGTGGGAGTATGATGTTGTTCAGAACATTGATTCAGTGTCGCTTATGCTGCTTCCACATCGTGAGTGCTCAAACTCTTGGGCGAGTCCAATTTGACAGATGTTTTGCAAGAAGTAATCGTCGTTGTAACCATTGTGCTGGTACGCATAGAACGTGCCTCGTGGAATGCAATCTGTTCTGCTTGAGAACTTCGACCACGGGGACGGAATAATACGTTCTTCTACGAAGATGGTCATTTGTGCTTTTGTCGAATCCAGTGACGTCAAAGATTCGTCGCCGACAGCAGTTTTCGAATATATCCAATTGCGCAATGTTGCATTGTTTAGCTGACCAAGTTTCACGCATACAGTGGGACTAGACATTAACAACGGTTAATTCGCATGTTTCTTGGAATGTTTGGCTTATCATATAGATATAAATCTCTAAAATATTTTACGCAAACAACCAAGGTTATAAAAGTGTACTTATTTAAAAGTCTAGAAATGATTATTTCAAATTTCCTTTCACGTTGTGTCGAGAATTTATTTTAATTTAAAATTGCATGCCGTTCAAATGCCTGTAGGACACATTTCTTGATATGTAGTGTTCTAACGCGCTGTCCCGTCCTACCGATTCAGAAGTGTTAAGCATCCATCAGCATCTTTTTTGAGTTTTCAGTGGTTTTTTCAGCAAATATATACATGGGCGCTTAACGTATAGACACAAATAAATAAAGACCAGCAGATAACTAATTTTAACATGATTTATCAAATATTTATCTTCTGAATACTATTTTACCAAACATATTCTCTTGTTTTGTATGAGCTTGTGCTTCAAGGTGGCTAGAAAGCTTTATCAAGGTAAATGAAATCAGACATAGTCCAAATTTTTGTGAGGGGACGCGAACCAGAGACATTCGTTTCGTGCAAGATGGAATCTAAAATGCCACAAATTCTAAGAAGCCAACCTTTCCATTTAGAAAAATCAGTAATAAATAATTTTGATGTGTTAATTATGAAACATCAAATGTTTTTTTAATGGCTTAACTACGCAAGACTGACAATCTCAATGAAATTATGTAATCGGTATTTTAAAATCATACAAACATTGTATGATAGTTAAACTAAACATTGTTAAATATAGGACAATTCGAAAAATGTTTCTTAAATAGCGGAAACCCAACGAGTCCCCATACAGAATCTAGTTCCGTTAATATTTATTGTTAGACTATATAACAATAAACATAGCTAAATAGCTATAAGCTAAATGCTACAACTGTCGTTATGCCAGAAACTTTATTTCGTGGCAAAAATGACACCCGGACGAAAATGAAACATAAAATTTGTTGCACCATTAGAATGTGGGGTTCAAACATATTTTATTCTGACATGGGTAACGTTTGGTTCCAGCAAATAATCCTTGGCTTTGACTTTTTACGTTTTACTTTGACAGCCGAGATGTACCTTATTCTCAATTTTGCATTTTGTTTATAATAATCAATAGCTCGAAGAAATCCACAGACTAATCCACAATCGACTGTAAATTCTAATGCATTACAGCTGATTGAAACTGGTATTTTAGGGCACTTGAATAGGTGTATAAACAAGTGTCAATTTGCGCCTTACGCTTTGGTTCCCGGTCTACCGTATGTAGGGTTACAGATCGTCTAACAAGCAAAAGCACAGGCGGCATTTTGTCTTCGGGGTCCGAAAATGTATAGATCTAGACGTCGTTTCGTTTAGGTTTATTTCTTGCCTTAATTTATATCATAATATCGCTTCGGGTTTAAAGATATTCAGTTGACATTCCGAAATTTGGCGAAGACGATTTCCAAGACGAGGACCCTTTATAAAAGATTTTGTTGACTCTATCTGGGCGCATTAACAATAACATTTTTGATTGACACGTGTGTCATGTAAAAATGGACATAAGTTGCTGTTGCTGTGCTGTTAATTGGTTCAAGCAATATATTTGTTAAGTTTTCCAAAACCTTGACCAGGTTAACGTCTCAGACCCTTTCGACACGGTAAACACCGCCGATTGAGCGTGTTATCTTCATTTACGGGTCTTTGTCTGTAAAATGTAACCAATTGGAAATATAATGTTTTATTTTTCTGGTCTTTTATGGTGTACGAACTGTTAATTTGATGCTTATTATTGTAACACATATATAGTTGTTTTAATTTGCAATTTTGGGTTTATGTACTCTGCAAATAATACAAGAATATTGTGTTTTTGTATAAGCTTTCCTGGCTATGTTGATTTTTGGGGTTCCTCTTTTATGTTGAGACACATAAATATAAATAACAATCGCTAAAATTTTGGAATACATATAATGTAATGGCGAGAGATACTTTAAGGGGTTTCACAAGTTCCGGCGGAATATTAATGAATCATTACCTAGTTAGTACACCTTAATTCTATATTTTCTTAGCTTAACGAATACCCGATTTCTGAAACCCTAGCTTCCCATTTTCTCTATTCCCAAATTTTAGGTTCGCCATTTTCTAATATCAAAATTTCGGATTCCGCGATTTCGAAATGCGTAAATTTCAGTTTGACAATTTTTTTACAATTATGCGTTATGGACCATTTCTAAAAAATTTATGTCCTACGCACAAATATGTTGTCAGTCATGCTTAATGGTGCATAACGCACAACGGGCACCACTTAGTTTTGCCAAAGCCCAATGTTAAACTGAGATTAAGCATTATGGCTAAGTGTATGCCTTACTACTAATGCGGTTTTTATGCTTTGCGGCTAAAGGACCCCCATGTGAAAGTTTTGTCTCCCAAAGGTCTAAACCACACCATCCTGTGGTATACGGTATATACCTGCACTATATAATGCAAATGATGGTGTATGAGACACCATCAACTTTATAGTGGTTAAATCTACCTATTGTTTATTGCTGATGGTGTCAATGACACCATCCACAAACGCATTATATAAGGCATGTAAATAACATCATGGTGTAACTAATGCCATATAAATTTTATGGTGTAGTCTACACCATACTATTATCAACACTACACTACCTATATATACTATCACAAAATAACATCAAAAACACCTTGGTGTCCAAGACACCATATATTTGATTGCTACAGAGACACTCAGGGTAGACAAAACTTTCACATGTGGGGTCCTTTATAACGTAAACGCTGCATAAACCCTAGCTACAGATTTGGACATTGTTTTAGACCAAGGTTAGCCCTTAAAATAATAGCCTAAGATTACCTAAGCTTAAGCTTTAGGTCTTAATTAAACTTTGGTAAACATACTTAGGCCCTCCACAAAGACCTAGCCAAAGTCTTATGCTAGGTATAAAACTACCTTAAACTAAGGTAAGTGTTAATACACTAAGTCCTGTGTATTGAATTAAACCTAAGCATTAGGCTAAGCCGAACTTTATCACATATGCTTATGCAAGGAGAGAGGAATTATCCCCCTGAGGCGTCTGCATCCCTACTTAGGTAGCCTGATCATTCCAAGGGGATCTGCACGCCAGAGGCGCGAGAAAAGTTTAGCAAAATTGGCAACAATTGGAGGGAAATTGCTAAAAATTATAAAAAAAATTGAATTCTTCAAATTTGAAAATTTATCCACCCTCGCCGACCGGCTTATACCCACTGGGGACGTAGAAGCCGACCCCCAGAGGCCGGACTATCCTCGCGCCGGATCCTCGTACCTCGAGCATGTATGACTTATATTTGAACCCTACATGCTAAAGGTCCGAAATCCCAGTGGGAATAGAGAGTGGTCTGGAGGGGGCCTTGAAGGTGTGATAAGTTTACGAAATGTTTAGGACTCAATTTTTTTAATTTTTGCCAATTTTCCTTTAATTTTTGCCAAACTTTAACAAATTTTTGCCTATTTTTGCCACAATTTAGCCTATTTTTCAAAAATTTTCTGCGCGTCGCCGGCGGATAGTGGGGTGGAGGTCAGGCTACATTTCAGCGGAAGAGTTTGCTATGCCCCCAGGAGACCCGAGCCTCAGAGGGATAATGCCCACCCCCGCCCATGAGCATATAGGTTCCAAACAGTAACGATAGGATAAGAAAAAACTATTGATTAAGGTAAATCACAGCAGATATGTATTACTCTGGGCTTAAGCGTTAGATTAGACAAAATTTTTTAAAGACGAAGACGAATTCTCAATGTAAATTTAAGCCTTTAATTAAACACCATGTTTAAATCTAGCATAAAGCTTAACGCATTAAAGCTTACGCTAAGTGTAATTTCTAGAGTTTGCTTTAGGCCTATACTCTACTTATTAATTAACACTGAGCCGTAGGCTAAGCCCAACTGTTAGACTTAGTACTACGTTAAAACGGCATTAGTTTCAGGCATAGCATCATTTTTCAGTTTTTCTTAAATATCTATGCACACTAAGCTATGCAGACGAAAAGATTTTCGTTTTGAAATAACTAGCCATGCCTGTCGTAAGAAAGTTATTTCGCTACTTGGAACAGCTAATAATTAGACACACTGAATCATGGATTATTCATATAGCACATGGAGAATTTAAACCAGTGATGTGGTATGTTACGACGTAGATATTTGCGTGCAATTGTCAACTATCCCTCTGCACTTTCCACTAATAGATCATAACATTTCTTACTTCATGTGGTCACAAGCTGAGGAAATGGTTACAGTTGGAAACTTTCTGTCCAGTTACAAAGAAAATTGTCTGTTGTGCGTATTTTTAATGCCAAACTTAGGTTTTTCTCCTTTGGATTTACCGTCATATTGCTCATATCGACAAGAATAGCCGATGTAGTTATGTTAGTGGTCTGCAATACGGTTTGTGACTTACTTTCAGCTAATCAGCCATCTTATATTTATATATTTATTTGCTTTTTGGAATCAATGGCTGAAGGTAAGTTTGATTATTTTTACATTTATTCAAAGTCCATTATTTATATTTTAAAATTACTAATATTTTCCTGCTGTTCTCTTATTTAGCGACGATGTACGTTTAATTCTGTGTAAGAGGATGAAGAGGAGATCCGTACGCGGGATCCTTAGCGCCGCAAAAATCACCCATGGGTTCGGGGCCTTCGGTGCCTATTGGCGGTTGGGTCCCCTGTCAGGAAGAGGTGAGGGTAAACTCCTACATGGGCATGTATACCAATGACATAGGGGCAAACCCAACAGCGGGAACGTTAATACATTACATTTTGCGTCACATCAATTATTTTTGTGCCAGGAGAAAAGTTGAAGGACCATTTTTTGAAATAAATGTTTTTCTAGTTTAACACATGAGAAGTGGAGAAAAATATAATGAAGGTCATTATACAATAAATTATCCACGTTGTGGCAATATATACAATGCAACACGTAAACGACCTCTTTGTCAAAAACCGGTTTTACTACATATAGCTAGCAATGCATTAATCATTATTTCATGGTACTGGTTTGACCTAGTTAGGACGTTTATGCAAATCACATCTTCACCTGCTGACTATATAAGTGGAAAGAATTCGTCATGAAGAACTCAGTCTATTTCGCGGTCAATGAACTACGTACAAGACCGTCGCGTTCTGGTGCCCAAGACTGAAGACCCAAGACTACTGAAGACTTGATAACTGAACATTGATTTTGATATTTGGTGACAATTGATTATTGATTGTAACATTGGTGAACGCGACGTGATACGCATGGCTATCAGTGGCTGCCAACGACAATGAATGTGCCCGAGCAACCGACAAATGGCAACAACGGTGTTGGTCGCGCTGGTTGGTATTATCTTCAATACAGCGATTCTACTGAAATAAACGGAGGGTGGCGAAGTTCAATTATTTCACTTGGGCGTTCAAGCAAATGGCACGGGCGGAGGTACGTTCATACAAACAGTGTTCTTCGTATATCACGCCTCTATCAGCGGTTCTCTCCAGTGGTTCGGCACATTGGACAATTCTTGGGTAGTTATTTACGGCAAGCACCGAGACCTCGCAATCGACTGCGGAGAACACTCAAGTACAGGGAAACCCACATGCGAAGCTCATCGACTCTTAAGCTGTATGGTGCAGCCAACGAAGGGCGAGACGTGGTGGGCACTGCCAGCGACGATGTCAACATCTCAAATCAACAACGGACATTTATCCCTGGGAACCGGCAACGATGAGCACATGTCATTTCACGGCGACAGGCATCGAGTCTTCGGTCTCTTCTTCTAGTTGCTGGCGAAATCGAGTCAGACCCAGGGCCAATCAACTCCTTCGTTCAAACTAATCCAGATTTGAGCAACAGTCGGGTCAACTGGCGTACACTCCGTAAGGCCGAGATGTCGATGATCCTCGAACAACTCCACGAGGGCGAGGTCGATTTTACAATGCCTCAGACAAAAAGGAAATGGTCTTATCGCTGTCTGCGGAGAATCAAAACGCTGTCTCGGCAATCGCCCAAAGCCTTTTTTCTGGACAAAACGACGCTGTCCAGCAGCAAACCACCATGGCGGACGATCACCGATCGATCAAATTGCCGGAATTTTTTGATAAAGATGCGGCAGTTTGGTTCGATCAAGTGGAACGAATATTAGGCGGTACACCGGAATGCGTGAAACTCAACAGCCTGCTACGAGCATTGCCAGCATTCTGCAAATGGCCATTTCTGGAAACAGGTGCCAATGTACAAAACGACCACTCAACGATCAAGAGCCAAATTCTGGCGTTTTCGACTGCTAGTGATGAGCGCAAACTCAGGGAACTTCTTTCTACACAAACACTGGGCGACCGAAAACCATCAGTGGCTCTCAGGGGCAGTTGCATAAACTCGCCCCAAACAACAACAAACTCGTTCGGCTTCGGTTTCTCGAAATGTTACAGAATCCGTCCGGATAGTCCTTGCTTAATTGGCTGAACTATCAATTGATAAACTCGCCGACACTGCGGACCGAATGACTGATCAATCCGGCCAGCCGGAAACTGTCTGTTTAATAGTAGAACGAAACAATCAAAACGATCCATTACAGAAAATGAAGAAACGACTCGATGAGGTATGCGCGATGGTGAAGAAACTCAGTTTCCATGGCGGGCCAAATCAGCAACGATATCAAGATCGCCTTCGCCCAGGAAGCCGCTATCGTTCAGATAGACGTCAAAGATCTAAATCTCGAGAAAATTTTAAAGGGCAATGTTGCTATTACCACTCCCGTTTTTGGTAACCAAGCAATCAAATGTCGAGCGCCATGCCAGTGGAAGGTGGGAAACGCCAACGCTCCATCAGCCCTGCGGCCGGCGATGGAGTAAATTCGATTCGAGTGACCGCAAGTGTTATTGCCACTGTCGTTATCGATACGGGAAGCGACAAAAGCCTACTTCCACTCTATATTTTAGAATCAACGGGATTAACAGATGGTTCCAATGGAAATTTATCGTGCCTGACGTTTCACAACCGGTGCTAGGATACGACTTTCTCAGCGCGAACGCTTTATCAATCGACTGAAGTCAAGGTGTGCTTCGATCTTCCATTCAACTTCCCAGCATAACACATGAAGTTATATCATGGACTGTCAATCAGACAAGTTGTCAGCGCCTACAAACAGTTGACAGTCGCTCCAAGTATATCATGTCACGATATACTAATGTGTTCGGAAAACGCTGCTCAGAAGCTCCGGTCACTCATCCAGTCGAACATCATATAGTCACACGGCCTCTTAGCTTTGCACTACCACGTTGCTAATTCGGCGGTAAACTTGCAGCGGCATTCAAGGAATTCAAAAAACTCGAGTCAGTCGGAATCATTACTTGGGGTAAATCGTCATGGGCAACGCCGTTACACCTTGTTACAAAATCCAACGGTGAGCTACGGCCGTGTGGCGAGTATCGCATGCTCAACCGCAACACAGAGCCTCACCGCTACCCAATGCCGAATCTGAACGACATAACGAACGAGCTCTCCGGCTGCCGCTTCTTCAGTAGGCGGGATTGTATCAAGGCACTTTATCGCCGCAGGCGACGTTAAGAAGACAGCCATTACAACTCCTTTCGGGGTATTTTTGTTTAATCCAGTGTCGTTTGGCTTGAATAACGCATCGCAAACATTTATACGCCTCATGGATCATATATTTGATGGAATGCCGTATGTCAAGGCGTACATCGATGACATATTGGTTGCCAGCAAGAATGAACTTGAACATTTTCAGCATTTGCAAAATGTTTTACAAAAACTCGAAAAATACGGCCTAAAACTTAAGAAGGTAAGATGCGAGCTACTTAGATCAATAGTAGAATTTGTCGGCGCAGAAATTCCTAAAAATGGAATTCGGCCGTCATCGTGCAACACGCAAGCAATTAGCGTTTTTCCCGAGGGAATGTCGACAAAAGACCTGCGTCGATTTCTTGGTTTGAGTGGCTTCTACCACCGCTTTATTGCTGGGTACTCCAATATAGCAGCACTCCTTACCAACTTGCTACTAACACAGGATAAACAGTCGAAAGTTAATGGTCTACTTGCCTGGACGGAAGATTCCAAGGCAGCGTTTCAACGCCTAAAATCCGAGATAACACAGAGACCTCTGTTGTCATTTCCCAAGCGTGATGCTGAACTAATACTAACTATAGATGCATCTAATTTCGCTGCAGGTGCGGTTTTGCAGCAGCGAGGTAATGACGTTGTTCAGCCGATTGCATTCTTTTCTCGGAAATTTAACGATGTCCAGCAAAAAAGCAACGCTTGATCGAGAACTCCTCGCTATTTATCTTTCTCTTAAGCATTTCTATTGGCTAATTGGGCATCCTTTAAAAATACTCACAGAGCACAAACCGTTGGTAAACTGTTTGAACACGAAAAATACTAGTCATCGACAGACGCGTTGGCTCTAATACTTATGTGAGTTCAACGCTATAATTGAACACGTGAAAGGAGCCGACAACATCGTGGCCGATTGTTTATCTCGCAATTTTATGGCATCAAGCGGCTGACGTTGATTTGATTCATTTTCTGAAAAACAGCTTTACCCGTTAAAAAGCTCAATATCGATAACAAAACGCTGTGATTGCGACGTCACGACTGGCGTACAACGACCATATCTACCATTCAATCTTCGACAGCGGGTATTCAATGGTTTGCACAATCTATCGCACAGTGGTTACAGACCAACTTTGACCTTCATCAGGAACTCGTATATTTGGCCCTGGATGCGCAAAGATATTCGGAAGATGGTTAAGCATTGTCAACCTTGCCAAACAGCCAAGGTTCATCATCACATCAAGACCCCACTTGGAGTAATTCCAATGCTTGCACGTTTTCACACAATTCATCTGGATATAGTCAGTCCACTACCTAAATGCTGTGGTAAACGATATCTCGTTACGATGATTGATCAGTTCTACCGAATGGTCGAAGTTGCTACAACTAGCGACATTTCTGCAGCGACGGTTGCAGACGCCTTCATCTATACTTGGATCTCACGTTTTGGGGTAGCAAGCATTCTCATAACCGACCGAGGTGCCCAATTCGAGTCAGCAGTTTGGAGTGCGCTCATGTCTACACATGGAATAAAGCGTCAACGAACATTCCTTCCCCCGCGCCCTCAAGCTAATGGCAAAGTCGAGCCATTTCGTCGGACGTTGAAGAACGCCCTGCGCGCTCGTTGTTTTGGACAA
>JASANE010007800.1:0-11732 GCA_030248225.1 Trileptium ribeirensis
TTTCACCCAGTGGCTACACTCAAATCCGATAGGTACCTAAACTATAGCCCTGGCACACAAATTTTACGATTTTATATTATTTTAAACTCTCCCAAAGTTATAATTTCACAAATTTATGAAAATCTTATTGCCAGAAATGACCGAGGGGATGAGGTCCGTAACTCTTTAACGGGTGGGCCAAATGATGCCAAATTTGGTATGTATAATCCACGTAGTGACCTGTGGCATTTGGCGTCAAAATCCGCCTATGCCTAGACCATCCCCCCTGTCCAATTTAGCATGATTTCTCTAATTCGTAAAAGTTTTGTGTTGGTGTACTGGGAAAATTTGATCTGAAAACTATTGCGATTTTCTGACTCTTACACATATTCCATATAACTTACACATAATGAACACAACAAATCATACACATACTTTCATCACATAGGCTAAATTACATGTATTGTATACGACTCACACGTAATAAATACAATTTCACACACGTGAAAACTCATACATCAATTATACATGCGCTAACACACGAAATGTATGCAAGCAGTAAACAATATACACAGCACATACATATTATACACGTAATAAGCAGATGACGCAAGACCTATATTTTCACACCGAAATGATTCCCACGGTAGTTCATCACGTATAGCGGTTATAGGCGCAGTGAGGCAATATCAAATCGGATAAAACCAATTCCCTCATGTGAAGTAAAGTTAAAGGGCTTCGGCCCGTCGTGTTTGGGGTTCACGACTTAATACGTCCCCCAGCTTCACATGAGGCAATTTGTTCCCGAGGCCATAAATCGTTACAAAATAGCTGGGCTCTCCATTCGCTGAAAATTTTGCCGGGGGGCATGAACCAGTTCCGAACCGGGGGGGGGGCTCCCATTTTGCCAAGAGAAAAATGGTTAAAAATCGTGTTAGAAACACTGCTAAAACCCTTGAAATTTTTGGCTTCATAATGGAATTTTAGTACAAATTTTGATCAAATTTTATATACTTTGGATCGACTGGAAACAAAAAAATATGTCAAGAAGCAACGAACCGGGGAGCGCCCAAAATTTTGCCAGGGGCCACCTGTTTTGAACCAGGGGGAACCGAAAAATGCCAGAAGCCCCCAGCCCGCACCCAAGAATAGATTTCTCTTGTTTTGAAGGGCATGTCAGTACCAACTTTTACGCCAATTTATAACACACTTATATATTCTAAGACGTTTGGTCTTAATACAAAAATTGCAATATAGATAGACATAGCACCATATACAATGCATAGATATGAATGGGAACACATGACTGGAAGTTTCGAGCAACTTTTTGATTTTGCGCATTGAAATTTGAGAATGCACGCTTTAATTTGAGAATGCATAAACTTTTGCATACCCGGAAAAACCCTGAAAATAAGAATTACAGGGGCAACTCAAAATTTCTAGGGGAGAAGCCCGATCGGGGCTGGACAACTTCAAGAGAGTGTACACAAAGTCTGATACTGTGTAGGACCAAGCCAATTACCCTGTAGAATTAGACCTGACAGCCTTCGAGCGAAGTTCGAACACTTCTCGAATAACATAATTTTCAAACTCATTTCGTTCAAGTTCGAACATTTTCGACTAGCATCGGGATTTTTGTTGTATTTTTAACATTTATTTGTAGTTTTAGAATAATTATTATTACACGTTCGATCAGATATCTAACTCATTCGAACAGTTTTTGAACTACCGTCGAACACGGCTCGAACGAACAGCAATCATTCTGTGAGGAGCTGTACTACTTTGGTTCTATTTCGTCCCACCAAAGTTTTTTGGGTTCACATGTTGGTCTGGACCTTAATAATTTTACGTGGACCCAAAAAATTTTTGCTGTACCCACGCAGGACCCAGGACAGTTTCGGCTGCGGAGATATAGGATATGCTAATAAATTCTATTACAAAGTGCAGGCTTTCATCCGTTTGTGCTTACATTTGTATATAGTTGCTTGCTGGTGCTTTCACGGATGGCCCTGATTGTTTATTCTGGCTTGGGAGTGGCAGAGCATAATTTATATATTTGTAACAACTATGTAATAATGTAAAATTGTGTTTCGTAATTACTTTTCTGTATTGTGTAGAATTTCGTGAAATTCTCGACCCAAAATTTGTAAGTCTAGGCCCAGCGTGTAAGGTCTGGACCCATAAGAAATTATGTGGACCTAAACTGGACCAGGGTCCATTTTGGAAAAAACCTGGCCCAACGCAACGGCACAGATGATATAAATATGGAAATGGCTTACCAAAAATGCATGTGAAGTGAAATATTGTATGATACGTAATATCAATAAATGTGTTTGTTTATATAATATATTTCAGGCTGATCCATTTTAGACATATGGATTTTGAATTTGCGTGTTGGCAAATGCTCTACTTGCTAGTTGCACCACAAAAAGTGTACGTTTATCATAATGTATGCAGTTTTGTTGTTGGAAGTACAATTGTGGAGTAATAGCTCAAGACGGGAATGCAAGCCACACATCCTCCTGGTAACCACTATTGCGTAGTTTATTCCAAAGCCATGGTGACAGAGCAAGCTATTTTAAATGTATTCTGTCTGAATTGAAATACGCTACCATTACATTATATTTACGGAATATTTTTTCGGCTTTCCAATATATTATTATCCCGCTTGAAGCCGAACAATGCTAAAGTTCTCTCCGATTGCAGAACAAAACTCATTTGGATTTGAAGCGTAATACTTGGCAATTTCACGATGGCCTTTGTTGACGTTCTCGGGGACATAAAATATATGCCCAGATTCATCGGTACATGGGTTCCAGCCAAACCGTTCCGCTCGTATTATACAAGCTTGCGTAGCGCTATTCGGTGCATATTTATATGTTGATATTGATTCGTAGTTTCCTTAAATAGCGAAAGCTATTCACATCGTTCTTGTTGACTGTTTGTATCACTCATAACCCATTATGGATGTTTGCAAATCTATTTTATTTTGTGCCATTAATTGTACGCTTAGCCTTGTGCTTGTGCTACTCTGCTAATTTCTTTTCCAAATTCTCTCTAAACGGATTTAGAGATATTGTGATTTGACCTCATTGAGTTCCTGACCTTTTAAGTTCTAACTGTTCTCTGAGGCGATAGATCAGAAAATGTTGACCACCGTTCAGTATTCTGTCATTGAGAGCTGCAATGCAAGTGTTCTGCTGGTGCATATTTAATGACCCATTTATATAGTCATTTGTAGATCTATATTTTTACGTTGTTAGTTATCGCAGACGACTTATAATTGTATCATTTTGTGTCGAATTTGGTATTTTTATTGTTTTAGATATCGAAATTTTCTGTACCGAAAACGTAAGTGAGAGCAAGCATTGTTTTATAATTATTAATGGTTCATTCGCAGTACCATGTGTTTAATTTCATTATTTCATTTAATTTTTATGACTAACAATAAACAATAATGGCATTTCTTTTATATAAGCGCACAGGTTGATATGCCCAGACACATAACCTCAGTATGTCCTGTCGCCCGCTCAAACAAGTTCAAAAATATGAATATAAGCAATCATAGGTTAATATATTTAGCTATAAAATATTTTTATGTTTTAATTATATCATACAAGGATATATTGCAAATTATAGGATTAGGATAGTAAGATACATTATTGCAAATGTTTGCATCTTTGCTGAGGTATTCGAGCCAATATAGAAATTGTTTATACTATGACCGGATTCACATTAAAATATGCTCATAAATCTGTTACTTATAATCGTTCCCAATATCCACGATACTTCTTTTGGCTACATGTTTCTAAAGGGTGTCAAAAAATTTTGTTTTCATACTTTACTTGGCCAATATTCTATTTAGAGCTTTCATTGAATCTATAAATTAACATTGACACTAGAGTTACTATATATGACCAGTGTTTGGAGACCCCAAGTACTATTCTATGTTTCATAAATTGGTTAATAACCCTTCTGAGTTTCAAAATCCTATTTTTTTTTATTCTTAGACTGTTGCGGATATCACCTCACTGACCCAGATACACCTCACTTTTGGTTTTAATTTTTTTTCAAATATATTTACACTTGTATCAAAATTTCAAAGGCCTTACTACTTAGGCGCTAGCTTATGTCAAAACCTATTAATTTGTATTATATATTTGGAAATAATGGTACTGTTGTTATCCGAAGTACTCCACCATATTTTATAATCTGTGTTCTAATTTTTCTTGGAAAATCATTTGTTTATAAAAAGATGCGTTTCATATCTTGTACTGACGATCAGTTTCCCGTACATTGTGAATGGATAGTAAGCGATACCACAGTGCTTTTATGTTGCTCCAAATGACTAATTATATTTGATATGACAACCTATATCATTTAAAATCATAGAACGTGGGTTAACATCTCTGTCTCCATTGTGACAGCTCATATTGAACCAATTTTAGTAAGCTGTTTTCTTATCTGGCAAAGTAGCAGTGCATTTCGTCGCCATTTTGACAAGCTATATCGCCGATCTTTAATGTGTATATTATTTTGTAGCTAATACGATAGTTCAGGACTTTACAAAGTATGAAAGGCGGTTGAATTCGAATCAACAACATTACGCTTTACCCACCTTCACTCTGCTTTATTTTTATCTTTCATTTCCGTCCCAGTTTTTTAATGCGCCCAAGTCTTGACAATTTGTGCCAATCGTCCCTTATTTTTGTGAACTTTCGCCGAAAATGGAAATCGTATGGATGGGGGGGGGTGATGCGAGCCTAGGAGGGTAAATAAATGTGGCTTGGAGAGGGTTGTTACCCTTACATTGGTAGCCTCCTATGCACAACTATGATGTCAGTATCTATTATACGTGGCAAACATTAAATGGTCAGAAAAAATGAAAAATTTGATCTAAAAAATGAGAAACGTTAAGTAGGCAACCTAAGAATTATGACAATCATGTCATGTATTCTATGGTTTACCGGGTTGAAAATATTGGAAAATGGGTACAGTAAGTGAGAGAAATAAGCGTTACTTTTTAAAATTGCCAAGCTTCGGGCGGCGGTCATTTTAGTGAACATCGACGGAGCACCCTGTCATATAACCCAAGTGCTGTAAATATGTAGCTGGACATTAGAATATTTCAGGAACCAAAGATCAATGGGCCCGCGATGATCCTGCCTTTCTAGTCCTTCTCTCTGCAACTCTTGCTGGTAAGGTATAGTTAAAATATTGCTAGCTGCTTCAAGAAATATTCTCGGTTAGATTCACCAGCTCCCTAAGTGCCAATGGTTTATGGGGAAGATTATAAAGATATCTAAATACTTTCGGATTAAGCTTCGCCAAACGTTTATTTTCCAACAGAGATGCTGTTTGGTTGGCTCGGCTCTTGTTCGTGTGAGTAGCATTGATTCTTTTTTTGTAAAGTTATTCCGAAATTGTTATGTTATAGCAATTGCGTTCAAGGGTTATATTATCTTAATGTGAACAAATTACACATAAATAAATCTTTGCCGTTTTTCCCGCTTATTAGGGTTCCATGTCTATTGCTTAGACATTACTCAATGGTTGACATAGCTGGTGCAGCTTAAAGCAGCTAAGGACGTGGTGAGCTTAAGCATCCTGTGAAACGAATTAATTAGGTGCTACATTCGAAGCATATTGTTCGCTTACTTGCTAAAAGGTATCGTAGTGTGGGATTGCTTAAATAGGCGCAAAGTTAGGGTTTACTACGAGCAGAGTTTGTATCGTGTGTATACTTTAATACATCTCCTTGAAAATTTGATTTTAATAAACTTGCAAATCAGTTGGGAAGCATTGAATTATGTTCGTGCTATGTCAGTACTTGCATACCCAAAATATACCACAAAAATAATTGGAAGATCGTCATTTAAACACAACCAAGCTTTATTTAGATTAAACCGTAAAATAATAATAGATTTCTGAGTAGTGAGTGTGTTGTATCTCCGACTGTGTGAATGAAAAAACACAGACAACGGGACTTGAAGTAAACGTTTATTAACACACAAACGCGAAAAACACGAATGGAGTTGAATGAAACAAACGTAACAAATGCACTGGAAGAAGTCATACGTTACTGTTTCGACATTAGCTTTTATGTACTCATGGAATATTCTGGAATATGTGATCATGTGATCGAACGTTCTGGAAGATTCTTCAATTGTCGTCATAAAAGGTTCTGGGAATGACGTTATAGAATGTTCTAGAAGTTTCTGGACTTTGCAGAATGTTCTGGAATGTTCGCTAATTGTCGATAGCCATAACACCTCCCCACCTAGCATGCCGTTCATCGTAAAGGCGAAAATCTTTGAACAGACTTTCGAATGCGATTGGAGCGTCTTGGATTGCGGGGACCGTACTCCTGGACGGTGTTGTTTTTGATCTGAATGTCCCTAGCAGCCGGATTTGTACTAGAGCCGGTGCGGGGCGGAAGAGATGGAGAAACCGTGGGATTTGATCCAGGTTCGGTGTCGTCCTCCGAGACATGCCTTGGTTGGAGTTGTTCCAGATGTCTTCTCCATGTTGGACCTTTTGGCTGGACTCGAACGTTAGAGGTGCGGGCTCCTTTTCGTTTGACGACAATTGCTGGAACCCAACGATCTTGATTTGCTCTTCTTGGCCCAAAGTATAGCTTGTAGACCGGATCTCCAACTTTGTACGACCGGATAATCTTTGATACCCGACGCTGTGACTTTGTTGCCTCTCTGGATTGTCTGCCTTGTGCTCTGTGAGCAGGAGAGGGAAGCAGCGTATCAATCTTTGTCCGGATTTGGCGTGAATTCGATATTTCTATCTTTATTCGATTTGGTGTGAATAGTTCACTTGGCGAGTATCCTGAGGAATTTGGAGTACGACGGAACTGCATGGGGAACTCTTGAAGGGCCTTTCTCGGAGGAAGGTTGGACTTCCGAAGCGCCTGTTTGAAAGTTTGTTCCATGCTTTCCACCGACCCATTGGTAGCCGGATGGTAGGGAGCTCCTGCAAGGTGAGTGATCCCACTTTCTTGACACCACGCTTTGAATTCTTCAGACTGGAATGCTGTTGCATTATCGGTCACCAACGTGTGTGGATATCCGAAGTGAGCAAAATCTTGCTCCAGTAGGTCAATTGTAGCCTTGGCGGTCACAGCTTGTGTAGGATGAATGCAAAGATACATGGAGTAAGCGTCTGTGAGCAGTAACCAGTTGGAGCCCATGGAATTAATGGCGTGATCCATGTGAAGTCGGCTACACGGTTTTTCAGGCAACATCCAAGGATGTACGGGAGGTTTTGATGGTTTGTTTTGATGTTCTCCACATGACACACAATAACGGCAGGTGGCCTCAATGTCTTCGTCAATGTTGGGCCAGTAGACGGACGTGCGAGCAAGACTCTTCTTCCGATGCATCCCAAAGTCTCCAATATGTAACAGTTCCAGGTCGCGACGTCGCATGGAGGTTGTAATCACAACTCTTGTTCCGTGAACCAGGCAACCGTTGCAGATGGATATGATTCAGAAATTTGTCGGAAACGTTGCATCTCTGAGCCTTCATCGCTTCTTTTTGGGGCCATCCTTCAGGCATAAACCTGAGCACCGTTGAAAGAACAGGGTCTTTCGCAGACTCTCGTACTAACGAACCTTGATTAGTTGGTGTCAACTTGTCTTCCACGTGTTGTATTGAAAAAACCAGTTCGGCATCGTCCTCGATCTCTTCCTCGTCGAAGGAGACGTTTCGGACGATGAAGGGCGGCTGAGTGCGTCAGCGTTTGCATGATCCTTGGTTTTGCGGAATTCCACACTGTAGTCGAACTGGTTTAACAGCAATGCCCATCGAGCTAGGCGATTTGCGCCGAAAAGTGGGACTTCTTTGCCCGGGCTAAAGAGCGCTTTTAGCTGTCGAAGATAAGTTACCAGGATAAACTTTCTTCCATAAAGGTACTGCTAAAACTTTGTCAGACCGAACACAATTGCCAATGTTTCTTCCTGGATTTGGCTGCAATTTCTTTGTGTTGAGCGTTTTAGAAACATTGAAGACTGGGCGTTTACTGCCGTAGGGATAGCGATGAAAAAGAACCGGTCAAATTGCAACGTTTGAAAAAATCCAGAGGTAGTTGGCTGTTGAAATGCACGAGGACATTTTCGGAGCAGAGCAAGTCCTTCAGTTTCTGGAATGCACCTTTTTGTTCTTGCTCCCAAATCCATTTGGAATGCTTCTTTGTTAAAGCATACAGCGGCTCTGCTAGTCTCGAGAAATTAGATGGCAAAATTTTGGCGTAGAATTGTACTGATCCAAGGAACACCTTCAGGCTGGAAACGTCTGTTGTTGGTGGCATCTTGACGACATCATCCACTTGGGGCCCTTGGCGATTCCATCATGAGAGAGATAGTGACCCAGATACTCCACAAAAGGTTGAGCAAATTGACATTTCTCCAGTCGACAACGAAGACCTTTGTCCTCGACACGATTGAGCAAACGTCGTAATTGTTGAAGTGGTCTTCCTCGTCCTTTCCGCTGACCAACAAATCGTCCAGGTAGACAACTACAACATGTAAATCGTTGGTCAGTTGTTCCATAATTTACTGAAAGTAGCCGGGAGTAGACTTGATCCCAAAAGGAAGACGCTTCTGTAGAAGAACTCCTTTATGTGTACTAAGAGCCAGTCGTCGTTGACTGATTGGACTCAGCAAGATTTGGTTGTAGGCATCAGCCAAGTCGATTTTGATAAACCCGTATCCACCTCCGAGTTTTTGCATTAGATCCTCCGACAGAGGCAGTGGGTGTCGATGCTCTTCCAATTGAGTGTTGACTGTAACGGAATAGTCGATACAAACACGCAGCCTGGGTTTTTGTTGTCTTGGCAATAGCGTTTTCTTGATAGGCACCACGGGGGTTCCATAATCGCAAAATTGCACGGGTTCCCAGACGCCTTTGTCTATCCCTTTTCCGTAGGCCTCCGGTTTGAGGGCGCAAGGGACTGGACGAGCTTTCCGGAAGATTGGCTCGGAATTGTCCTTGAATTTAACTTCCAACTGGAGATCCTTTAGACCGCCCAGTTCCGGTTGCCAAAGGTTGGGAAATTCCTGGCACAGGTTTTGACAACGTTGCTGAAGTTGGACATCCGGCTTCAAAAGACTGAAAACCGCTGTGCACTCACCAGTGAGGTTGATGATCTCCTCAATCGAAATGCCCAGTTTCTTTACGGCGTTGCGCCCCAGCAGGTTAATGTCCGGGATCTCAGACACCGTGAATTGGACTTCCGGTTGCTCCTTCGAATCCTGAGCCTGGGTGCGTGCAACGAAAGTTCCAAGCACTGACAAATTGTGCTTACTGGCAGATTCGTACTTCCGCAAGGATTTGACCAGATTTGGGAGACCCAGCTTCTCCCCATTTTGCTTGGAAATGAAGTTGATAGTTGTCGCTGTGTCGATTTCCATTCGTATGGGTTTGTCGCGA
The DNA here is from genome assembly GCA_030248225.1 of Trileptium ribeirensis. Taxonomy (NCBI): domain Eukaryota; kingdom Metazoa; phylum Nematoda; class Enoplea; order Enoplida; family Thoracostomopsidae; genus Trileptium; species Trileptium ribeirensis. The sequence goes on from JASANE010007800.1 coordinate 9,420, forward strand.
ATTTTGACGGATGTTTCCAATTTGGATAAGGAACTGTTGATGGTGACCATTTGAACTTGTTGAATCTTTTTAACAGAAGTCTTGCTTTGAGCACTTGTAATCTTCTTGCGACAAACCTTTTCCAGATGGCCCTTTATACCACAGAAGTTGCAACCCGTGTTGATAAAACAGCATTCGGACGCGTGATGATTATTGTTCCCACAGCGAGGACACGGAAATCGGGGTTTCTTCCGGTCGGAAATGCTTTTTTCTTTTACCTTTGCTCCGGATGTGTGCTGCTGATGGACCTTATGGACGGGCTTTGGTCTGACGCCATGCACCTTTTCTTTGGCGACTTTTGCAGCATCTTCCGTTTCAACGGCAATTAGAACCGCCCTGGCGAAATCTAGCTCGTAATCTTTGAGTTTGAATAAGGCCTTCAGAACGGCTTCGTTACTGACGAGCAAATGAAGCGTGACCGGAGTGCTTCGTCCTGAGGATCCTTGATTGAGGCAAAGTCGCAGGTTGCGGCATCTTGGCGGTTACGAGCCGCAAGCTCCTGTAGGGGTTTCACCCGGTTTCCGTCGCATGTCGCTCCAAAACTTGAATCTTTCATGGACGACGAAACGTCTGGGATCGTACTGGTTCTTCATGAAGTCAACGATATCGTCCATAACAAGTTCTTTGATGGCCTTTGGAGGACTTCGTTGACGCGCGAGATTTCCAAGCAGGTGATAAATTTCTTTTTGTTAATCCGTTCCGTATTTATAGATGTTGCATGAAAAATTAGAGCAAATTTATATGTTTTATTACGTAGAATAGCGAAACGGGTTAAACGTGAACCTATTAATTTAAATTTTTTATGCTGCTATCAAATATTTTGAGCTACGGGCGACATCGATTTGATCAACCGTTCATACGCGTATCGTCGAGTTCATCGTCTAAATGTTGTAACATCCATGAATCAGGGGTTTGGGAGAAATATATTCTCCAAAGCCTTTTTAAACTTTTTTAGCACATAATGGCACTCAATACAATAATACGTAGCACAACAATGAATCCCATAACTTATAACTTCGTATAAGTTCAAAAATCCAAGTTTGTTCTTACTTTTTGCCAACAGATTTATACACGATAAATCTCGATCGAAAGGCAACAGCAGCCCGTTGCGAAAACATCATCACCGTCATCATAATCATCAACATAATACCAGTGTCACAACTCAGCAAGAAACAACAGGAGCGATGTCCACAAAAGTGTCGTTGAATTCATCGTTGAATCGTTCAACTGATGCAACAACGGCAATAACATGTTGTTCAGAATCGCTTGCCATTGTTGACAACTCTACATCAGTTGCTGTTGGCGATCACTCGATGTCACAGTCACATCATCATCATCATCGTCATCATCATCACAGTCTCGGCGGCTCACATCCAAGCTTGCCTGATGCAGTTCGACGGGAGTTGGCACATGCAAAACGGATTATAACTGGTATATTATAGCAAAAGCCGATAATAGTCGACTATGCTGAAGGTGTAACGCTCTTCAACTTTCTCATGTTAACGTTCGCGGTACGTCACAGATATTTCCGCCCTTACCCCCTAAATTTTTGGCCCACCAAGTTGATCGAAAACATGAACCACAACACCCATGTTTGGAGACCACCATATCCAGGTCCCCCTCCATGTCTTCGAACCATCGACTTATGCCTTACCCAGGTTTGGATCCACTGAATTTTTGAGCCACGAATTTTCGACCTACCTTTTTCAGGCTTCTCCAGGTTTTCGGACCAATTTCTAAAGCCCACAGAAGACTTTTGATCCCCTGAAAACCTTAGTTTTTAGTAGATCGAAAACCTATTGGGATCTTAAAATTTTTTTAAACCTGGAGAAGCCCCAAGGTTGGGTCGAAAACCTGCAGGGGTCAGAATTTATTGCTTCAAAAACTTGGGTGGGGTATAAGTCGATGGATCGCAAATCTTTATGGATCTGAATGTGGTGGTCCACGAAAATGAATGAGTGACGTTTTCGACCCACATGGTAGGAGGTAGAAAACAGTGGGGGGAGGTAAGGGCGAAAACAACGCGACGTACCGCTTCAGATAATATGGGAAAGCTGAAGTGTCACATTGTTCAGCAGAGTCAACTATCATCAGCTCATGATTATAGTAATAATATCAATAACGACGTCTATTTTCTGTGTGTATATTGTCATTAAATTGATTACTTGGACGCTAAGTGCCATTTTTCTATGTTGGACGTAACTGTTGATCATCGGTCGGATGAGGTTATACGACTTTACCAGTTTAATTTTTACTGCAACAAGTGGACGAAAC
>JASANE010007807.1:0-22757 GCA_030248225.1 Trileptium ribeirensis
CGTTTGCGATATTCTATAGTTTTCTCTTTCGTGTTTGAAGATTTTACTGATTGGTCAGTTTGGTGGATTTTTGTGTTGTGGATTTTGTACGAAATTTGCTCATCAATTTTGGAGTTTGTTTTACTGAGAACCGCAGTATATATACAGTGATTGCTTTAATTGGAGCCGCGCATACTTTTATCGCTGATAATTGAGAGTGGAATCTTGTGTGTAGACACATATACATTGGTAGTATTATAACCTAGGGGCCAGGGTTGGAAGAAATATTTGAATAAATTGAGGCGTTTATTTGACTTAAGCTACACACTGAATTAAGCGTCAGAGTTATTAAGTTTTCTCAGAATTACGGTTTTCGTAACGACAGTCGGATAACATCCTCAAAAGTCCAGTAGTAATCAAATTTCCTTTATCCCCTAGCGTCTGATTACTGTTTTTCGTTACAACACGATCATCTGCCACAGACATGCACCACTATGTGGTCTGTATTTAAACATTTCTGAAGCAGTTTCGCGATGTAGCATATTCATTCCCAAAAATTTTCATTGCTCTCCAGCAATAAAGTTTCTGATTTGAGTATAATTACAGTGTAAAATAATTACCGCGTATATACTTTAGAAGTTACCTCTTCATGTGCAAGTTTTTTGAAAACATTTTTGATCTCATGCAGTAGAGAAAAAAGGCAAGTAACTATGAAAATATTTGTATGGTCCACAGAGAGCAGTACGGAAGCTATAAATTGCAAACACCCCTGGGCGATGCACAACAAGTAGTGCTCAAGTTGTGTTAGTAAAAAAATTTATAAATTTTACCTCCGACTGTTCGACAAGAATATATCATTCACTCCTAAGCCCAGTAGTCAGTATCCGTGCCGTCGCATGTCAAAACCCTATCACCACGAGCTCTGCCATGACAAATTCTCAAAGACTATGTTTATACGTAATGGTAAAACAGATGACACACACCTTTAACCACAGTGTCCTTTTTGTACAGGATCTTACCGTTATCCGCTAACCCGAACCATTCGTAAGCGTAGGATTCCAAGCTTATAAAGCGGCCAGTAGCCACACGGACATTACACATTTAATCTCTGACATGAGGGTATTATAAAACAAATATCTAGCCCTCTCGCTACACCGTTAAGCGGCTCACTTGATAAGCAAAAAAAGAAACGCAGATTTTCGTTAATAAGACTACAAAAATTTGTCATCATATGTGTGGTACGCCAGCCGAACAGAACCACCTAGGGCTTTTCTCACAATGCTAGGCTGAACTCGGGACACCCGGTTTAGTTCACAGACGGAAAGCTCAAGCTAGGGTCATCTCGGACAAATTTGGTTCTGTATCTTATTAAAACCATGTCAGTGAAGCACGGAAGGCGGCCTCTAAGAATAGTGGGGAGTGAACGTAATTTTTCTTTAGTTCTTATCAACGGATCTTCATTTCAAGTGGGGATGGAACCCCCTCATCCCTCTCGGAATCGCAGCCCATACAGTGAAGCCAGAAACATGATTCCTTACTATTCAATTCGCTTATATTTTTGATACATGTTGTCTTACGACAATAAACTAACATAAAGAAATACGTGTCATCCATGAACGTAGTATATAGCAGCTTATAACTGCTGTGAAGTAGGGCAGGGATAGCTCAGTCTGTGAAGCGCCTGGTTGCGGATACAAAAACGGGAAATCGTGGGTTCGAATCTCACCCAGACCACATGCTTTTCTAATTTAGCACCTACTAGGCGCAATAATGATAGCTGAAATTACCTGGGGGTCGCACGGGAAGGTCGTAATCTGCTGCCGCTTAACCGAACGCATAATCATTCCCTTCGTCCGTCATACCCCGCATGTGCTTGCTTAAGGGCAACCAGCCATTTGATACTAATCTGATTATGAAACAAAATACATTGAGTATGCATGAAATATGTTGCATCAAATAGTGGCATTCCTTAATGAAAGACGGATGGGTCTGCTATATAGCAGCTTAACTGTTATGAAGTCGCGTTGATATACCTGTTTGCAAATCCTAGAGGATGTCGCGGGTCCCATCCCGGCGCAACTTTTTCCATCATTTCGTCATCTAGAACCTTTACCACTAGACCCAAATGAAAAATTGCTTAAATTATATACGGCAAAAAAGAATTACCGATGTAACAGCCTACTTATATAATACATTTGACAATTTATTAACCGCTAGAAGACAGTTCTGACAAGAATGGAAATCAGCTTGCACCGTAGCCGCTGTTCAGTTCGAAATAGCCAAAAGTAGTAAAAGGCGCAACTACGAGACTATAAAGTCTTAGTGGCAGAATAATATAATAGGCTATCCTTCTTTTGAATAAATCTGTTTGCCTGATACTTTTCTTCGCATTTACTGCACTATAAGTACAACGGTATCCGGTAAAAATCTGTTCGTTTAGTCTCGCACCCGTAGCAGCTCTTGTTGGTGCAGACAACTGTCAGAATTCCATGAACACCTTGTGTTGAGATTCACATAGCCATATGCAACGAATTTTAGGTGAACAGACAAAGAATTATTGGTTTAAACACATTTCTATTGGCTATGGTCTATTATTGCGCTGCAAAATACACTTTTCCACAGACTCAACAGTGCTTGAATCTTTCCCACGTTTACAAAATGTCTGGCAGTTGCAGTAAAAATTAGTCATAGTTATGTTGTTTGGAGTGTGGAATAAGCTGGCGTTTCCGTTCGGCTCAGTAAATGGGATAGGTACTGGCATTATTTCTGTCGGCAGTGAAGCCTGTTTCTACGTGAAAAACTTGACGTCACGGTAATTTCCACCTTTTATCAGCCTGTGAATTAATGAACTAAGCAATGTTGCATTGCCCAATTGTAGATATATCGGAATAATTTAGAACGAGGTGATTGAAGTCCGTTTACCAACTGAAAACAGCACTCGCAAAGGCTCAGATTAGTCTACCGCATTTAAGGCGAAACAAAAATGAGAATATACTGTTAGCGTAGAGCAATTATATCTGATTTACATGGATCCTATGAACGTTGGAAGCCAGACAACAATGGTCGCTCAAACCTCGTTCCAAAATGTAAGCTGTTTTCGAAGCTGGTTGGCATAGATTAGTGTTATTTACACCGTAATAGTATCAATTAACCGCTTTTCAAGAATCTCCTTTTTCTTACATGGCATCGAAAAATGGTCTAAAAGTTTAACACACGGAACACGATGGTTCTATTATCTAGAGAACAAGTATATTGTACTAGGACCAGTTCTGGCCCTAAGGGATCCCAGCTGCACCACGGGTTACTTTGTTGTGGTGCCCGGACAACCCCGGCTTCCACGACTCCCCGGTGATCTATGCGACGACCCAAGGGAACCGCTTAGCTTAGCAGGCTGCCGGCGGGTTAACCAGGGTGTTCGGCCTGGCCCCTATATTGGCCCACGTGTCTAGCGGTATGAGGTCCCCCGAGGGAGAGTCAACCCCTAAGCCTGCTCACAGGTAATAAGGCTGACTCGCCTTTCCCTCATATTTCACTTAATCCCCTAAGCGGGGTTCTCTGATCCTAGTATAGCATTGGCGAGGCTCCCCATTTGTGTGCCCCTATGCACTGTTGCCCTGTCTGTAGCCTTAGAGAGTTGCACAACGAGTTCTGAAGCCTAAACTATAAGCGTGCGCAAATCCTAAAAGTCTTAGTCAGGGTATGCTTTCTAAATTTTGATTATCATTCTCTAAATTTTGATTACTTATGATAGCACTGGGGTACTGAGGCGGAGGCCCCAGTCCCTTGAGAGTCAAGATGCTAATTATTAGAGTCGCAAACCTAGGCGACGGGCTATATAAGGCTATGATTTACTACGAGAGGTTAGCGGCAGGGGCTTTTCTGATACTACAAGTATGGAGCAGAGCATGGAGAGAATCGCTGGTTCGGTCCCTGAAGAGAAAACGTGCGGGAGAACTTAGTCGAGCGGGCGTGGTGATGAGGAGGCGTTGCTCACTATGGTTAAAAACTGTCTTGGGTTCATAGATCTTTAGGAGTGCTTGCCGGAGCTAAAATGTTCAAACTAATCCTAGTGTGATCCGACGATTAAGCAAAATTCCGAACTGCTTCCAGAAGTGACACACGGTTCAAGCGTTTTACTATGGATCCCGTTTTTGTATTTGACATACTTTATAACACCGCCCAATTGGGGCGTACAAGAATTATGTAACAGCACCCACGTTATAACATCGATATTGTCGGGTACCCTGCAAGGTACCCCTAGATATAATTTTTCAACACAATTCCAAACTTTTGATCAAGCCTTTTCGAAAGCGATATCCTAAGGAGTTTAACAGAGATGGACTAAACGAAATGTTTCCGACGCTGATAAGCTTCCTGATAATTTTCCACGACGATCTCCGGTCAAATCAAAGTTGGCCATCTACCCGCGGACCGAAGATCCAAACTTTTACACGATCTCAACAGCGGCTGGAGCGGCCCGCGAAGGACTGATTTCAAGCTCGCTCCCAGAGAGCTCCGGGAGGGGGTGGCCACCTGAATTTTCCCCGTAGTTGCACGGTTAGAAAATACACGTTCCACCCAGGCTTATTATAAAATTTTAGTTGCCGTCAGCTCCAGTCTCTGTTTCGTTCTGTGCTCAACGAGTGACTCTCTTAAAACTTTGCCACGTTCGGGCGCGCAGTCGCTTGCATCCGAATTTAACCAAAAGCAAGAACCAGCGAACGAACGAGGATTCGACGCTGAAACTCGATTTCGCACAAACAGGGGCAACCCGTGTCACCCGCGGATGCAAACGGCGACGTCCTCACCAATTTTGGCTGAACTTTTGAAACGCCTATTGATTATATCTCCGTTCTTGCCCTAGACTCCGAATTTCGATTGCTCCGTATTGAAAATTTGATCGCTACGTGGAATTTTACTCCCTGACGTTCACCTCAACACAAAGGTCTGAGTCACTCCGATTTGCCCTCGGGTTGTAAATTTTTCCTTAGCGATAAAATTTTGATCACTCCCCGGACCTGAGAAAGAGGGAATATGTCCGAGGAGCGGGGAACCAGTCGAAAACACGTGCACACGAAATTTTGCACAAGCCGGTGTAATCTCGCGAATTTCAACGGGGCCGTCCGTTACGGGCGCGCGGAGCATCCTTCCGACACTCCAACGCCCGCAACGGCGGCCCTCTACATGATTGAAAAGAAACTCCAACCAGGGGAGGCTCTCCACCGTGGGGGCACGGTGGGCAACCACCCCTGGCTTCGCCCAAATGCGAGAAACAGAGAAAAATTTGGAAACACAAAACTCGTGCACGAAAGCAAAGAAAAAACCTACTTAGTGGCGACAACCGCCAAATTCTAAAATTTTATGTTCGACTGGCTCCGATCGGGGAATCGGGCAGTCTCCTTATATACTGTCTACCTACCCCCCTTTTTTCTTTTTCCAAGCTTTGATGTTTCCAAAATCCGCGATTTTCTATCAATCTCACAATGTTCGAGAGTTGTTCACAAACAAAATATAAGCAAAATATGTAAGCATTTAAATGAAAACAACAAGATGACACGGCCGATATATATATATATGCACACAGCGGCGGCAAAAACATTAGAATGTGCCCTGCCGGGCAATACAGTGAAGTTGACAAAGAGACGCCGTCAATAACAACTTTTATCGTACAGTGGCCGAGACGTGCCAAATAGCACGTAAACAAAGCAGAACCTCGCGCTGGTCGGCGCGAGGTTTTATTTTTGTTTTAATATAAAAGCGCTTCAGGCGCTGAAAATGAACTAAGATTTTCGTAGATTTTCATTTACATTTCAGGAACGGAGAAGAGTAGGCGGCCGGGGGCGGGATCATATCCATGCCCTGGCTGGTCGCCTACTTATGAAAACCCCAAATTCAGTGTAATTCCCCTAGGAGGCCCGTTAGAGGCCCATTTTCCCTTACAAAATAGAAGAGTTTTGGGTCTCGACTAGGTTAGGGGAATCCTGTGCAAACCCGTTGGGGCGGATGGCCCCGATTTTCAATGAAATAGTTAGTATAGGGTCCAATTGAGGTATAGGGCGTGAAAAATCGGGAACTTTTGGTTCAGGATGTGGTGATTCAGGGCCCTAAAGTTTGAGTGATTAAACGCGGGATTGGGGGTCCATAAGTACTTACGGGTTGGGGTTAGGTTGACCCGCAAGCACAATTCTGAAGCCTTATAAAGTCCTGATGATGGTTTAATGTCCACCTTTTTGTTTGAAAGCTATAAAAACCCCCAAAATTTCAATTTTCCTACACCCCTTTAAAATGAAAACTTTTATCGCTTTTGGTCAATTTTACCATTTTTAGATGCCCTTCAAAACATCCCCTGAAATATTTGCATGTACATATTATACACAGTTCCTTTCCCTGCGTGTCAAGACAGACCCCCGAGGTCCGAATTAAATAAAAATCCCCTTTCGAACTTTGATAAAAGTCTTGCACTCCACCTCGGTCCATCCTGACACACAGGGGCATATCCAAATTACCTTGCACACTTTAGCAACAAATATAATTCATTTATTTTAGGCACGGATGCGCACCGGAACCGACCCTGGGGCACCTAATTAACAAAATTCGTCAAGTCAGATTGTGATGAAACGCGAAGTCTCTCCCCCTTGTCCCCGGCCGATCCGACTACGCATCCGACCCACACTCCACATACAAAATAATGACACAATTACTTTACTGATTACAAAACAGTAAACACCCGGGATCGATCGGATACCTCAACCGTTAGCTTTTGATCCAATTTTGGGTGCGAAATCACCCCGCGCACCTCGGGCTGGTGGAACGTGACCGTATCAATACAATATAATGATGACATGAAGTTTATTTTATAACAACAAACAATAATACACAAGTTATAGTCCGGACCACGCTCCACCTGTATCCGATCGCCCTTTATCCATTGAATTTTGAGACCCCTATGGCCTGATTTTGGATACTTGAGATTTCGACCAAAACTCGGGCTGTTACATATTTCATACCATTCCAGTGGTTTTAAGGTCAACAAACCCAGTTTCCAAAATATAGCAAGTCTTCTATAGTTTGGCTATACACTGAGTGTAGGAATCAAAAATTGGGTATGGCTTTCCGGGAGGCACAATCTGATGCTTATCCGCTGACCAGCACATATACTTTGTGATGTTGTCAGTTGTTATCATTGGATTATGGGTCAATGAGGTTTGTATAAGAACGAGTATATACTTACCAATGAACTAGCCATAACCCAAAATGTTCAACCAAAAAATCACCCGTTTTAGCTTTTAGCATCTGAGGGCGGCATACCAAATATTTATACCATTTGAGATAGTGTGGTTCGTTATTGTAAACCAGTTTCCAAAATATAGCAAGTCTTCTATAGTTTGGTTATACACTGCGTGTAGGAATCAAAAATTGTGTATGGCTTTCCGGGAGGCACAATCTGATGGTTATCGACTCACCAGCACATATACTTTGTGCGTTGTCAGTTGTTATCATTGGATTTTGGATCAATGAGGTTTGTATAAGAACGAGTATATACTTATCAATGAACTAGCCTTAACCCAAAATGTTCCACGAGTGTGTAACAAAAAATCACCCGTTTTAGCTTTTAGCATCTGAGGGCGGCATACCAAATATATATACCATTTGAGATAGTGTGGGTCGTTATTGTAACGCCATATTGTATTACCATGGTTAAATCAAACAGATACGCTTTTTGATAGAATAAGACAGTAAAATTTACTGCTACTGAAAAGCTCTGGAAAATGCTATATATATAAATAATTCATCTCAATAAATAATCTAGTTTCAGATTAAAAATTTGAATAATATAATAAAATGTGTTAGCGAATACAATATATGAACTTTAAGTATATGTAAAAATTACATTATCATTGGCCGCGTTGTTTCTGGCTGCCATTTTACGGCTTACTTTCACATAACTGACTCACCGAGCTCATTTATACACATAGGCCCAGTAAACGTCTGTTCGAATTATTATGCCACTGGATGATCGCAAAAACGCGTACAAAGCCAGCAATGTCAACTTAATATCAAATTTCACATCTAGCACGACGAACGGCTGCCGTGAATAAAGTGTTCTGTCACTTCCCGTCGATTTATTACACTTCTCATGGTAGTAGACGGATGTATAAATGGACACTAAATTTTGGTTCTATGCGGAATCAAGGGACAACTGTTATTTTTTATAATCATATTGCAACGTTTCAATCATGCAGAAATACGACGAATTATTTTCTGAAATGTCCCATTTACTGGAACAAAACGGATTTAAGGGAACCAGTTGGAAAATACCGGACAGCACAAACGGGCTTTAACACACTGACTTAACAACATCGATACCAAAATAAAATATCAAATTGTATAAATTCAAAGGTATATAAGTAAAATACGAAAATCATTTCTAACGCAATCTCGCCTTTCAATTTGACGCAACTGCATTGAGTATGTACCTAAATACAATATTTACCATCAGCTCGGTATTAAGGGACTTCAGAGTGGCGTCCCTTTACCGAGCAAAATGTTCCTTATTACCATATTTAAAAAACGGAACATACTGGATTTAGGTTAATAAATCGACGGAGAAGTAGCAAGTGCTAAGACAAAAAGCAAAATCTCACAGCAAAATATGTATGATTCCAATAACAAAACACTTTTACCTATTCAATTCAGGCACTACGGTTAAGTTTATCCGTCGCTTTGGACGTTAATTTCAGTAAATTTCCAAAATTGATATATTTTTCAGTAAATCCAACGAGACGTGCAAGGTACTGTAAAACAAAAAGATCACCGGATAGCGCGGAAAACGCTGACGTGTTAGAGGTCAAATATGATAATACACGATTTGAAATGTGACATGCAATAACTGTTTAAATGAGAATACGTCCCTTTATACCATGCATTCCCGAATTACACGCATTTACTACACCTATCCGGGAAAAGTCCAATCTTACCGCGGATATAACTTCTTAGCTCAACAAGAAGTATACAAAACAGTGATGTCAAGATGTATAACATCTGAATATGACATAGAATCTGTAACATAAATGCGTAAATACAAATTTCTGCGCAGAATGCCTTATGTTAAAAAGGTCAAATACCCAAATCCATCCATGGACTGCTGAATGACTGAACCATATTTGTACTTAACTAATTAGCGGCCGAATTACTTTATGTATCGTACAATGTTTGACAAACGCATCCCGGTGGATTCGACAGAATAGTACGGGTGAGGCGGGGTACGCAAACCACTACGCTATCTAGGAGCTGTTGCTCGATTCCCTTGCATGTGCGAAGATACATCATACAACAAACATAGTTAATATATACAACACAGAAGGACGTGTGCTGGCGATGTTTGAAGGTTTTATGTGGGTACAAGGTTATATGTTATTCTCGTTGTGATCTAATGACATGGGTTGTCATTTTGCATGGGACACATAAAAATGGTTCCTCAAATTTTATTTCAAGAAGCGTGAAAGATAAGATTCCTCGCCATTAATAGGTAAAAAAAATTTTTGTTCAATATCTTTCTGAATCACATATAAGCTTCGATCGCATTAAAAAGTTTATATATATTAAGAGTCAGGAGTTCCACATACAAACGAGTATATAAGACAAAATATTTCTATATAAGGGTTAAATAAGGCTAGTCTAACTAAAGCATAAAATAAATGAATGGGTTAAATCCGTCAACGCGTTAAATGAACACGGATACGTAGCTAGCAAAAGCGCACAACAGGCATGAAAAACATTGCAGCAAGGTTTTCCTCGTTTCTGCCCGTGGTTCCGGTATAGCGGAGAAGAGGGCTGACCCTTTATGACCGGCCGCTGACCTCTATTGGCCACCCCACCCCTCTCCGAATGTTTGAATCCTTAAAAATTTATCTCCGACCAACGTAAAGCGAATTTTGGTATTGCTTTTGCCAATCTGAGTCGTAGAATGCAGTAACACTGACGCAGACATGTATATAAAACGATACATATATGTAAATAATATATACATACTATACTTATAGAATACATAATGGGGCAGTAAACTTAAGCTGACCCCGCTAATCATTCTATTTTGTCATAAACAATATCGAGTCGATACCCTTGTTACGGAAAATAGGCCTAATTTCATTCGGTTTTACGGAGAATTGTCAAATCAAACCCAAGTGCCAGAAATTATATGTTGTGTTCGAACTGAATTTCGCCGCTTTCAATTTGCAGAAATTCGGTTCCCTAATGCCTAATTATTTAAATTTGGATTATGAGTGTTCGTGAACAAATTTAATGCAAAAGTAATGTCACAAACAAATCGATCCTGCAGTTAAGCTCTTGGTGTTACCGAACGAAGCGGACTTAATTCAAATTCGATAAATTTTCATCCTCAGAAATTAGGGTAATTTTACGCGAATTTTCGCAACAACAAATGTCAAGATTTCACTCGCGAGCTGCGTGTTCGCGAATAGATTTACACCGAATTTCAATCGGCCAAAAAGCTTTCCGTAACAATTTTTATACAAAATTTACAAAATAGGACGATTGATGGGATCATCTTAAGTTTACTTCGCGCATTAATTAATATTATAAGTATGTAGTATATATATAATATATAAAATATTTGCCCATCGACGTCCTCACCCCCCGCTGAACGGGGTCAGACATGACAACGAGAGCCCCTGTAAGAGGTCCGCCGGTCCAAAAAACTAATTATTAGTAAATATGTAGTCGCTGAAAAGCGAGAACCTTGCAAATTTCGATAAAATTCAAACCAAAAAAAGCATGTTTATACGATCTCTTTAACTTCTGAAGCTGCGGTAAGGTAAATTGCGATATGATCGTCCCAAAATATTATTATCTTCATTTTTTCGGCTAACACTAAAAGAGATTTAAGAGAATTGACGTGCGAGCTCATTAACATGCTTTAGATTATGTGAATCGACATTTGAATCTTGAAGACTTTAAGCCTAAAGATTATGACACATTATTTTATATAAAAATTATGCTAAGCACTACACTACGCTATACGAACAACCTACACTACATTATTAAACAATTTGTCCAGCAAACCCTGTAAACACAGATTAGATATTCACCGTTGGACTTACCTAAGAGGTATGTTATGATTGCTCATACCAAGAGCCGATGATACTCGACTGCTGAAGAGCCAGCCCCTAGGTTTTTGACCCGCCGATTTATAACCCACCAAGTTGTTTGAACGACTAATCTCAGACCTCTAAAATTTTCGATCCACTAAACTCAGAGCTCCTCAGGTTTTCGAACCACGTTCTCGGACACCACCACGTTCTCGGACACTTCCCCACGTCCCTCAGCCTTTCAACCTATTTTTTCAAAAAAATGTTTTTAAAAATAAAAAAGTGGGTCGAATACTTGGAAAGCTCTGAATTTAGTGGCTCGAGAACCTGAGGGTGGTCTGAGCTTAGTGGTTCCAAAACCTGACTGGGTCAGGATGTTGTGGTCCAAGAATATGGGTGGGGTGGCGAAAACCTTGGTTGGGTAACGGGGAAAACGATCGCGAAGCACCGATGGCGATCGTAAGAGAAACCTGAAGTGTCACGCTCTTCAGCAGAGTCGACTATCATCGGCTCTTTCTCATACTATCACCAATAATACACAGCCACAGCCAGAAATAAGCGCAAAGTAATCAACCGAAATTGACCGAAATTTTGATCCATTTCCATTAAATGAAATTTCGATCGTTTTCTACTAAACGAAATTTCGGTCAATTGCGATTTTAATCTTTTTCAACTGCGCTTATTTCTGGTCGGGACTGTATGTTTATTTAACAGACTTGGCGATTACATTTAGCAAAATTAATTCGAAAGCTCTGAAATGTAAAATAAAAAACATTTAATGTTCTGCCCACTGAAACTGAGGGGGCTGAACTTAATAATCATGAGCATGGTGGCTATGAAATAAATAGTTCAGAAACATGGTTGGGGTATAGGTTTATTGTCCATGGACGTAGTGAGGGTATAGATTTACTGGTCCAAGAATCCGGCGGGGTTTAGATTTGGTTGTGCAAGTCCCTGGTGGATGTACAAGCTGGCGGTGTAAGAACGCGGTGAGGGTAGGAACTTGGTGCTTCAGGAAAATGGTAGGTGAGTCATGTTTATGACCCACCAAGTGGCCAAAATGGGGAGGGGTAAGACCGAAAAGGACCGAATGCGTACGCACAACAAAAGTTAACAAGGTAAAACTGAAAAGTTTCATACTCTTCTGCAGAGTTCACCATCCTCGATTCTTGGCATTACTACGTTATAAAATTATTGAGATATTACAGTTTGTAAGTTACAATAATAATTAAGTGATCGTGTTAAGGCAATAACACTTAATTCCGTTGAAAAATTAAAAATTTATACCAATACACTTTTATTAGTAGTTGGCGCTTGTTGAGCGTGGGTTTGGACAAGATATTTTATGGTTCTTTCGACTACCTTAAGTACTGCGAGTGATGATAAGATGGAAAGTAATCGAGACTCGTCCACACAAACAGCTTCATGCACAATATGCGACAGAAAAAAATATACATCCACACTTGTAAATTTTTATTCAACACTGTACTCTATGATACATCGTGTGCTAAGAAGCAATGGTTTGAGAGTAACTTAATAGTTTTCGGGAAAACTTGGCTTGCATTATATAGTCACGCTCAGAAACAAAAGCAAAACTTTGGACACGAACAGTTCCGGATAAAATTAAGAGCTGTTCAATTGCTTTTCGCGAATTCTGAGTTTGCCTTTATTTCTGGCCGTGACTGCATAATTCAAAATCAATATTGTCACAACGATTCGACAAAAACAACTGTCGCATTGTTATAGTGAATTGTCAATAAAGCAAAAACCAACTGAGCACAAACGAATACTTATTACAGCGTAATACAAATTATTCGGTATAATAATGCAATTATTAATATATATTGATAACTATGCATATACATTATGAGTAAAATAACGTATTAAATGTTCTTATACATTACCGCCAATGTACCTTGTTGAATGAGTTCCAACGGGGCAACTGAAAGCGACAGTCATTTTAAGTAACATACCCCATAGGCAACGAACCATTAAAGTACATACAGCATAAAACGAAAAATTAAGTGACTAGACGCCATTGCAAATAGTAAAACTTGCTATAGATAAAACTAATACAGTGCTACACATTTAAAGAAATTAACAAGTTCATACTATGTAGGTGAGACGGCACTAGAAATATAACCTGATGGCAGCAAAGGATCACAATATTATGATGACTTTATGTCATAACATGTAATTTCATTCATCCATTATTCTATCTTCTTATTTTTGTTCTTCTCTAGAAGGATACGGCAGACTCGAAATGATTAAGGTCGTAGAGAACTTCTAAAAGAGTCGCCGAAGACCAAGCTTGGGCTGTACACGAATCCGGGCATACAGCGCCGTCCTGAAATATCAAATTCAATTAAATGTAAAACTAAATGCAAACGGGTTGAACTTACCAAAAAAGAGCAACGTAGGTGCGTGATAAAACTAAAAAATACGGTCAATCTTGCATCAACGCTAGTTACAGCAACAGTAACAGTGCCCAGCGAAAATAATGTTCGATCGATACAAAGAGGACCATTATTTCTGACGTGTATCGTAATTGATTGCCTACTCAAATGGGTGGCATAAATTTGTGGCATTTATATAGCGAAATGTTGTAGCAGGCTTCACCAAATAAGTGATAGAATGACCGTGATCGATCTCCTACCAGTTCATGTCCCGCCACAAAGTTGATACCACAAGGCATGTAATTTCCAGCGGCTAAAAACTAGCGATATTTTTGTTAGGCTAAAAATATGCGCTTTTTTCCTATTTTGGTTAAAAATATCCAAATTTTTTCTGCAGGGTTAATAATAACTAAAATTTTCATTTTAATATATTCATAACTGCTGAAATTTCGTTAAATTGCACTAGTTGAAATTTTCTGACAGTAGTTATAATAATCTGTGGTCCTACTAAAGATCAGCTATACTAACATTTTAGTAACATACACGGGACGAGGCCAAGGAGTGGTATGCGGGTACCGGCGGGAATTCGATGTCCCAGGGGGTATTTGGGAAGTCAAAAAGGAGGGTTATGGCGCCCTAGGCACCGCGAAAACACCCATGGGTTCGGCGCCTCCAGGGGAAAGGGTAGGGTGAGCTGTTGGGGGGAGTAGCCACGGCCCTCAAAAAGCAAGTAGCCCCCTTCCCCTATAAGCGTGTATGTTCTACTATAGCGATCGTACTAACTGGTACAGTGGATTCAAATTTTCGCAACAAATAATGCTCAAGCTACTATAAACATTTATAGCCCCTACCTTGTTCGTTAGCTCAGGCAACGCTGCCCAAGGGTTTTGCTTCAAGTAGGTGTAGTGGCGACTAAGAACTTTTTGTACAAGCTTAGTCGCTTCGTGCATACCATTAGGCCGCTTTGCTTTTAGGCGATTGGCTATAACTAATTTGGCACGTAGGAAGTAACCAACCACCCACAACCATTCCTGAAAACAAAAACCGATAAAGTTTTCTGGAAATATACAATGCGAAAGTTTTATAATTAATATGTACATTATTATCCTGTATAAATAAATAATACATAACTTCCAGGATTGCCTTATATCACGCTCGGAATGCCACTAAAATCAGTGCCACACGGCGAACGAAAATCAATCGTAGGTATAAATATCTAGTACGTACTATGTGCACACCAACTGTATCTAAAGCTTTCAATATCATCAATACAAAATATTAAGCGAAGACTGCCTAAATAGTGACATTTAGGATACAATTATTATGAAAACCATGCTGTTTGGTGAGCGTTTATCACCTAGCCGATAAAAATCAGGCTAGGTGATGGATATAGTAATATTATGCGTTACTATCAATTAGAACATAAACACATGGATAAGTATAAAAATAACCGTGAGTTAGATAGTAGTACAGTCACACTCAGAAATTAACCCATATTTTTGAGAATCTTTCGCGAATAGCTATTGAACAGCTGTTAATTTTTCGCGAACTGTTCGCGAACTATTAGAGAAAAAAATTGGTTTTTCTTTCTGAGCGTGACTGCAGATACTTCTCCAAAGCAACACTTTCAAATTCGGCATTAGCATAGGAGCTATCCCAAATATCCAATTTAGGAATCAAACATAACAGTACGAAAAATTATGTAGATTGTATTCCATAAATTTTGTACTTTAACTTCAATAAATTTACATACGCTAAAAGCCTGGATCATCGAATTTCCAATATTAAATAATGTTGGACTTTAATGATAATCGAAAAAAGAGGAAACAAAAAAGAAAAACAGGCAAAAACCAGAACCAGAATCTTCCTGCCTAGCTATGGAATAATTTGCCATTATACTAGTAACCGCTAGATTATAATGCAGAAACGAGCAGCAATCCGTTTGGACCGTCGACATCGCAAACTTCAAATTGTACGCTGCAAAAATTAGTAAAAAACACAACTCGAAGATTACATCCTTGCGGTAAAATAGCATGATAGGTTATGCATATTTTCTATAGTGGATCTGGTACAAAAATTGCGTATTTTTCTCGAATTTAGTGCACAAAAGGCCCAACGGTAATAATTCGGAATAATATTCAGGAACCAGTAACCCAATTACAAAACTCCTCGCGAATTGCTGGCTGAACCTATTTCATATCAACATTAATAAAAAATTTATTAACCTATCCATGGTACACTTTTAATAAGACAAATATTCATACGGATCATACTATAAACAATGTACAAGAGTTACAGCTAGAAAGTGCATCGACTACAGATAGAGCTTATAATGAGCGATGTTCGAGAGAAAACCAAATATTTCAATAAAATGAATTTGGTATAAAGAATTTTTAAGACCGAGCACTTCACAAGAGTGGCAGCAGTTATGTATAAATTAATAATCAATATACCATTATACTCAAACTACTGTAGTTTTACTGCTGTGCTCAACGAATGGCGTATTGAATAATATTAAATACAAGCCTGGTTGCCACGAACAAGGGCGTAGCCTGGGGGGGGGGTTGCGGAGGTTGCGACCCTCCCCCTTTTGGTTCAACCCCAAACAAAATCTTTTTTGAGTGATTCCCGTTGAAAATCATGTCAAAAATTGTCCTAAAACTATCCTCTCTCGCACTAGAAAACAATACTTTCAGCCGTATTTTTGAAAAAACTTCGCATTTTCGTATAAAAATTCGCTATTTTGGTAACAGTTGCATTTTTTACTTGTTTATGGCGTACTTAAAATACCAATTCTGGAAACCGCTTTCACATTTCTGAGCGCGACCCCCCCGGACCCCCTTTTAGGTACCCAATGTGGGCCGCGACCCCCCTTTTTTAATTCCTGACTACGCCCTTGGCCACGATCCACTATCAAAAACGCCATTCGCCTTATTTCTAAGGATATACTGTACAGTCACTTCGGAATATTGATTTAGATACCAATGTATCTTACGACAGATCAGCTAAGCAAGACGAAATTCGACAAATTTTCATGTGCAAAACCCTAAAGTAGTACCTATCATGCGAGGGTGGAGCGAGCGTGTTTTGATTTATAAGTTATCATAATGTGCAATCACCTATAACATGATGTGTTTGGTGTACAATACCATCCTAAAACCTCTGGAACCCTTAACCCATTGAAAACCAGAAAATATCGTCGACCCAAACCCCAACGAAAACAGCTCACAAAGCATGATGCACATATATGAGCGAGTCTCTAGATAAAGAAACCATTATATTCAGTCACCCAAAAACGTATAGAGACAATTCGTGATGCCCTGCACGCGGTACATGACCAAACTACTGAAGACATGCTACACTCTGGAAATCGGCTTCATCGATCCTAAACCCACCGAAAACCTATCAAAACACGCTGTACTCTATATAATATTATTGTATTTTATGTTCGGGAAAACGTTATAGACCAGCCTTGATACCCTACAGGCAATATATAAAAAAACAAAAGATGATACCCTACATTTTTTAAATCGGGTTCGTCGAGCGTAAAACAATTGAAACCTCATGAAAAGCTATAATAATCATGTTGTGTCAATACCAAATCCAATGTATTTAGCGCCCTTGATAGCCTAAACATTCGTTGTAAGGTAAAAACCCGCAATAACATACCGAAATTTGAAAAATCATTATTTCTTGCAAAGGGTCGACAAACCGTATTCGACCCATAGAGTAGTCCCACAAAAAGAGTTAGTTAGTTGTAGATCTCGATGAGCTGATCCCGTGGTGCCTGCGTGCAAAGTCTGATCGCAAGATATGGACTGCGAAAGACTGGTAGTCGTACATCCAGATTGGACAAAACAATAAAAACATATTTTTACCATTTTGACTCCGACTATGGAATCGGAGCTGTTCGGGTTCAACTAAACGCACATCGTCATTATTTGTGCTATCGAACTAAAATATATCGAAATCCATCCATCCGAAGATGAGTGATGCGTCAGAGAAACACAAAAATATAATTTTCACGATTCCCCCTTTGTGTAGCCTTCATTTGAAACCCCGCTCTATCCGTTTCAATAATTTTGTTTGAAAATTTTTCTGAAACAATAAATGATAACACTTACGGGACCCTGGTGATAATTAAAGCCTTTTGCTTTGCTTCCATCACCTGAATCGTCGCTGTTGAAATAATTACCGTTGTACGTCCAATCACTACAGATAAAATTTTTAATTTCTATTCACGCTTTTCCTTACATTATTAAATATCATAAAGACATGATCACAACAGGTTGGATTTTGTTCAGATAACGAATAAGTATAAGAATGAGACTCGTTTGAATGATAACGCAGCTGAAAAATTAATATAACATGACGCGTGACACCACCTTAGATGCGTACAAAATGGCTGTTCTGATGTCAAAATCGCAAATGGAATCGTGCAGAAATTAGCGTTCACATTTCCGCCGTCGGTATTCGCAGTATAGTGAACATGAACAAGCTATTTTAAGCATCGTAAAAGGTCATTTTGAAATAAGTTCGGATATAAACATTATATACTCCACTCAACTGCTGAACCACACGACTGGGATCGCCATAATTTTGCACATAACTCAGACCTTTTTAAGACTACACAACTTAACGTGATAGGAATGCCCACCTTCCAGCAGTATGTGGGAATTTCTTTATTGTGATACTGCACATAATAACCTACGTGCCCAAAGTTCGCCGGGTCTGGGGTGCAGATTATGGAGGTGTGCGCCGGAGAAACCAAATTGTACTCATTTTGCCTCATTATCCAATTTTTTAAAACTTATCAATATAATCTTAGAATTTTGCAAGAGAGATGACATGCGGTGCTGCAGCCTCAAGTGGCTAACTATCATAGCTCAGGATTAGTGTCCAATTATTAGGGCGTAATGCCAATAATCCCTACGGGCAGCTATACGCAATATAGTGTAGCAAACAACACTGTAGGAAGCTCTACATACCATACTTTAAAGTAGCAGATACTCCAGTGTAATAAATAAAGAATATGATTGACCACCCGCGGCCTGCAGCCACTTCAATCTTCAATTTGTATTAGTACTGCCCAAGGAGATGATTAGAGTTTCAGTTTACGTTTTGACGTGCAAAAGGCAGTATGACTCGATTGATTTAGCAACACGGGTACATTAAGCTGTTTACTGCCAACAGGTGACTTGTTCTTAACGGAGATTGCGGTGAAACTAACGTCAACGTATCACAGTAAAATGGAAAACAATAAAATCTTACAGTCTTCAGTGGAGTCGAACATTATTGACTCTTGACATTATTACCAAATCTCAAAATTAGACTTACGACGGATCCAGTGTACGAAGACCAAGAGGACCAAGAAGTACTTCTTCAACCACTTCTAAAGCATGCCAAGCGTGCTCAGGATTAAACATTCCTGGCGCCTAAAACATGAAAAATGTTAGTTTTAAAATAGCGATGCTTATATAATAAGCTTACAGTTATTATAAAGGACATTTCACAATAAAGAACTAAATTTTGTTTTGAGACTGACCGGAACATATCACAATGAGCGAGATTTCTTTCTTACCACAGCCATTGCAATCGGAAAATTTGGCCGCAACTGATAGTCAGTCCAATGTTGGGAAGCACCAAATAAATCTTTGTAAATACCACGACGATTGACAACTTTTGCATCGACATGAGGTGCCTTCGCAATATCACCGTCCTCGATCGGAATCCAAAAATGTGATTCGAAGGCACCTTTAATGCGTTCTGCCCATTGTGACCACGACCAATTTAGGTCGCGTTCTAAAAATTAATATAGTCTTATATACCACGATATTTGACAAATGCACAATTAAAACAGACAGCTCGTGGGTTTCTGCATGCAAAAAACATCCGCTGAAAGGTTATCGACGTCATGCGGCAGGAACACCACACTGTCCAAATCCGCCCTTACTCGTCCCTGCAACTCACTCAAAACCCTTTATTCAATCCATTATTTACTAAAATGTTTCTAAATTAAAATATTGTTAAACCTACTACTATTTCCCGGGGTTGCGTTGTAACAGGGATGCGAAGGGGGCTGCACCTCATGTCAACTGCTGATCCCTTATAATTGGCCACGTTCGCAAATTTGACTAGTTAAATTTTTGATTTTGACCCGAGAAATTTATCTCCGACCAACATAAGATGCACTTTTACGAATTTTGGCTTATGTTGACCATCTAAGTCATGGCGTGCAGTGATACTGATGCAGACATGTGTATAAAACGACACATATATATATTATATAGTACCAGGCAGAACTGGTCGTTGGTGGCCCAGTGTTCACACGATGCTAGTTACCTGTTTGTTATATAAAACATAATATCATATACAAATTTATATATCAGCAGAATACAAATACAATATAATAGAATATGTTATAAAAATAAGCTACACTAATAGCACCATCTGCTGACGACTATTGTTTTTGTTTTAATCGTTAATATATTGTTCTCGTTCTTGTTGTTATATCGTTAATGTAGTTTTAATATTAATCTAATTTTTAACATGAAATATTATATTGATATACGATTGAAAATATACATTGAAAATATATAAAAGATGTATGTAAAACATGTATAACATATTTCATTACTATCTAATGTATAACATGTATTATACTAGTAACTCTATCGATATTGCAGAACTAGGACGTGAAGCATAGGTACACCTACGCGTTTTCGGTGCACAGCCAATCAGCTCTCGATAACACACGTCGATATGCTATATGTGGATATCACACAATACTGCAAAATTTAGAACAAAACTAACTCCGCAATAAGTTTTCCATGCCCCAAAACCCCCAAGTGCAAGCTATCAGCCTCCCAGAACGTCAAAATAAAATCAGGAATTTTGGGGCGAGGAAACATTGGGGCGCCATGCCCCCGTACCCATGGAATTATGAGTCGCAAAGCAAAACCAACATCGGCAATGAGTTTCGTCTGCCCGAAAACCCCCAAGTGAATCTTCTAAGTCGCCCAGGACGTCAGAACAAATTGTCAAATTTGGGTCCAGCAAGCACGAGGGTACCATACCTCAAACCTTCCACTCCAGAACCGGGTTCTTAATCGAAACACAAAAAATGCTGATTGGCATTTATTATTTTACAATAGAATAAAACCAATCAGAGAAAAAAATTCGAAAGATGAGATAAAAATAACCTTGCTTATGTGAAGGGTGCTACAATGGGGTAAAAACCGTCATTTTGACCTATGAAGTTGAAGTTGAATGATACGCTGGAATCATGTTCATTGCATACTGCTGAGCGATGAAAGAGGCTAGTTGTAGGCGACAGACTTTGACCTCGAACCATGGCGGCGCAATTCCCCGTACCCATGGAACCATAATGTCGCACATCAAAACCAATACCGGCAATGAATTCCCGATGCCCGAAACCCTCCAGTGAAACTTTCAGCCGCCCAGAAACGTCAGAACAATTTTTCAAATTTTGGGCCGAGAAACCATAGGGGCGCCATACCCCCGTACCTCAAACCCCATAACTTCAGAACTGGAGCCTTAAACGAAAAACAAAAAGAAGCAACCCTTATTTTGACATCTGACTCCGAACGTAGGTCCCACAATCGTTTAGTCGCGCGTTCGAGCCTTACTATTCTAAAAAAACTAAGGACACGACGCAATACTGCACTCATCTGCAAAATCAGTATGAGTTTACTCGGAAGGTAAAAAGAGTTTCCGGGCCGAAATCTTCATCCCTTTACGGCTCCGAGATACCCTTTATTGCCATAAACCCGCCGGAGCACCGAATCCCTAAGACTAAAACGATGTTTTTATTGCCTGAAAATATTTGTACGACTGTTAACAGCACATAAAAATATGTAGCATTATGTGGAGCTAAATTTTGTGCCCAAAAATTTGGAATCCCCTTTATCCCCCACCGCCGCTTTTCGGACGGATGTGGAATGGCAAGAATAGAAATAAGGACCATGTTTGTCTTCACAAAATTAGTTACTATTCATTAAATACAAACTTATAAATTATTTATGACGTTTTCTCGACACAATGACAGTGTAATTCACAAAATGAAATATGCCGCTACTACTTTACTCACCGCCGGAACACTGCACTCCACCATACGGATATTGACCTTGTTTATGTAGACCATCAAGCCAAACAAGAACACTATATGATAAACCAACGAGTTCTACAGCACTACCATCTCTAAAAAGAAAACAGACCAAAACCAGTGTCAATGCAAACCTATTTTACACAATTCTAATAAAACGAGTCACAGCAGGTGCCAACACGAATTTAACAGATTGACTGCTTAATTCGAAACTACAATAATTCAATGCAATATACTAAGTTCGTCGAGTAGGTAGTTACCAGAATGATGGATTTTCGTAATTTTATTCGACGCTTGAAGGAATGTAACTGTGCGCCTACCTTTGTGTTTAAAGTGTTCCATGATTTTCTGCTTTTATCACAAATTACACGAAACGGAGACTTTTTGTTTCGGCCATTCGGGTCACCCCATATTTTTGGTACTGTTTCCAGAGGCATCTCATTGAAAAATGGAAACAACTAAACAGGATCCTTTCATTGAGGGCTACAACTTTGCAGCTTTGAAAGCTACAACATACGCATTTTTGTCAGCCGTTTTCGAGCTATGAGACAAAGTTTAAATACAGTACTCGCCAGAAATGAGTGCTTTTATTCGATAACCTTCGAAGGTTTGTTCGAGACGTGTTCGAAATTTTGGCGCGCTTTTTTAATTTGTTCGAGAGCTGTTTGAAGTTTGTTCCAAAAGCATTCGAGGTTTCTTCGAGAATAATTTAGTTTTTTTCGAGTTCTGTCCGGTGTTCGTTCGTTCGAAACATGAAGCTCATTTATGGTGAATACTGTAATACTCTGAAAAATCAAACTTTCAAAATTTTAATAAAGAATATTGCTTGTTGTGTGAACGATGGTATTATAGCTTTACTTAGCCTGCTAAACACGTTACTTTTCATTGTTTTAACCCGTCATTGTGTATGATAACAACTCTTGGGGATGGCGCCACAGAAAAATTAGATAAATTTTAGCACTAAAATTTTACACTGTCGGTGTCTTACAAGCTTTTCCGGGTTGCTGAATAGGATAAAATCACTTGTGTTCGCGTAGTATGCGTTAGCTGAGGCAATCGCTTTGCGTTTAATGCATAATGACTATTAAAATTACATAATGTCGGTGAAATTTCCAATTTATAAACTTTTTAAATGTCTTTTTGTAGTTG